>JAPDSC010123516.1:303372-377603 GCA_026290005.1 Latrodectus geometricus | reverse complement strand
TATAAATATCATTAATTATAGTCAACTCTCAGTTCCACTTTAATTAAGTTTCCGCTACAACAACAACTTATATTAAAAACTTAAGAACCAAATATGGGTTGATTCTTATGAAAAAAACGGAAAAACAACGGAAGGATATTTCTTAATTTTGCAATATATCTCAGAGGAACATCTGCTTGATCTCTGCTTATAAATTACGAAGACCCAACCTTTTTTGGAGCAACAGTAGCACACCTATTGGATGCCCTACAATAAGTTTCCATTAATTCGAATTGTATATTCAGTTTATAGTTATGTTGCATAGTTCATTTAAAAATAATTGTATTATGAAAGGTTGGTAATGGTTTTGGACAGAAAAAAAATTCCTGGCGGCAAGTTTGGGAAAATATAAGAACAATAGAATAAAAATGAAACCAGACTGCTTGAGAGACAAATCCTAACACTAATAACTAAACTAAAACAACAGGCTATCTCTCTCTTTTTCAATTAAATGCAGTTTTTCTTGACATGGTTCATGGGGATGAATGCTTAATTTTCCTTATTGCATCACCATTCTGATAATCATCGTTGTTGTGACTGTATTCAGAATGTTCCTTTATTTATATTAAAGTGAAATTATTTTCATTACAAGATACACCAAATCATGATAAAAATTTTACTAAAGGATTGCAATTTTCATACATTTGAAGACGTGATTTTCTGGCAATGCAAATGTTTTCAAATTTTGATACCCTGCACCATAAGAAAAAGGGAATTTTTGTGAAGAATAGTTGGAATGAAGTGCACTTTAAATAATAGTAAATAATTAAATAAACAAGAATTGAATGTTTAGAGATTAGATTAAGACAGAGAGATATAAAAATAATTATGTAATCATATTATTTAATCATGAAATAGTTTCAAAATATCTGATTTTAATTATCTTATTATACTAAAATATCATTTATTATTGTTACTGATAATGAATTATCAATGAATTGTATTTATTAAGTGAAATTTTCATATTTCAGTTGGTTCAGTTTTCTAATTTCATGCATGCAATAAGTAATAAAACTGGTAAATAATTATTTATCTGATATATTAATATTAGAATGTGACATTTATTGAAAAATTTAATTATTTTTAATTAAAAAAATAAAATAAGTTATCATTACTATTGTAATAATTTCTTTGTTTGTAAAATATATTATTTTGATTGTGTCTAATAAGTGAAACAGAGTACTACAAGATAACTTTGTATATAGGTATCATTTTAAAGTTCAAATGAAGATGTATTAAATATTTTCTAAGGTTGAAAAAAATGACTACCTGATTCATTTCTTTTTGAGTATTAAGTTATAAAATATACGCATTTATGGTAAAAGAAAAAAATGACATTAATTTTTTCCTTATTTAGCTATAATCCATGTTACCTTTTATTTGATTTATCACAAGGACATTAAGAATGAAAATAAAATTTTCTAGAAATATAAAGTTTTGAATTTTTCAGATATTTTTTGTCATTCTATACTCAATCATTTTCGCACCCATTAGAATATTTGCCTAAAATAAAAAAAATGGTAGATATCTTTTTTGATAAACTCTCGTGCATATTTCTAATGGAACGAAAGGAAAGAAGGGATGATAAAAAAATTAAGCTGTAAAAAAAGAAAGAAATTGCCCCTTAAGAATAACAACGATTAATAAAATAAGAGCAAAAACTTTTCAACCTTAAACGGTTATATAATTTAAAGCTTTTCTCGTAATAATAAAAAATGAAATCGTTAAAAAACGTTAGGTGAAGGGCTGGGTTTTTTTTTTAATCACATCGAACTTTAGATTCGACGTTGTATGGAAATAAATTATCTACTCACTTTGAGATTTTTCCAATTTTTTATACTAACTTGGCGCACTTATTTTTCGCCAAATCCACAGGAAGTGAGATATCTAGTGCAAGCCCCAGGGCGTCCCCGTCTATTGCGTGAAAAAAATGTTAAAAAAGAAATGAAAGAAATATTGAGGTGTAATCTGTATCGCAGGGGTGGGAGTTGTAGAATTGAGGGTGGGGGAGTTCCCAAAGATAATCAGGTAGGAGAAAAAGGGGTATGACGCTCATTTTTTTGCATTTTTTAATATTATTCTAGATCTCTGACGTTACTAGAGCACCTTTAGGCAATTTTAGCAAACCCTTTTTTCTTCCTATCTAATATTATGTGTTCTAATCTTTTTTTTTTTTTTTTTCATCTTTTTCGACACCAAAATTTTATTTTCATAATTCTCTAAGTTTCTGAATTTTGAGATAGAAAATAGAAATTTGATTGAGTTTCAACAAATCAGAAAATCAAATTTGAGTTCAAATTTCGTTTCATACTTTTCACAAAAAATAATGATGAATATTGAACTCATGGCTTTAATTGCAAGGGCCTAATATTTAATAATTTAGGAAAGAATAGTGATATTAAATGATGTTTTAAATTATAGTGAAAGCAGGTAAAAATTATGGAAATAAAATTGTGAAACAAAGTAAAACAAAAATAAAAATCTAGAAATTTAAAAATTAAAATAGCAAAATATAATTTAAAAATATTGGGCAAGTTAGATTAGGAATTCTTTAGCTTTCTCTTGCAAACCGAATAAAATTTTTCCTGTAATTTTATATGTGGTTATTCTTATTTAAAAAACAGATACGAAAAACAAATATCAAAAGTATTATAATTTATGCATAGACTTTTTATCAAACAATTATACCTTGAAATAGAATATCAACGCATTAGTAAATGATGGTCA
This sequence comes from Latrodectus geometricus, assembly GCA_026290005.1. Classification (NCBI taxonomy): domain Eukaryota; kingdom Metazoa; phylum Arthropoda; class Arachnida; order Araneae; family Theridiidae; genus Latrodectus; species Latrodectus geometricus. The sequence goes on along the minus strand of JAPDSC010123516.1, from coordinate 374,837 downwards.
TTAAAAATAATTATTTTAATTTATATTTTTCTATTTAATTGAATTAAAGGCATATAAGCGGAAATTTGTGTGTGTGTGATGAAAACCACTGACTAAAAAATCATATTTAAAACAAACATTGACTAAATTAAAATTTGTCTTTTTCATGTAAACTTATTTAATGTTTAATTAATAAATTAAAACTTTAATTTCGTTGAATTTTCTTTGTCAACAAAGAGCTATTTTAAATCTTTCACTCACATAATTTTTTTGTAGTTTTCATATTTATATGAATAAAATGATCACATTATAATAAATAGATTTAATTCTTAAGCAAAAACGCTTAGAAAAATTAATTAGTTTGTATCAGAAATCTGCAAGTAATTAAAATGTTTTAAAATTCTGTTTTTGTAAAAGTAGTTTTTCACACATATATTTACTTAAAAATTAGTTTCTCTTTATCAATTTTAATCGCATTAAATTTAATTGTAGACTAATTTCGAAAAGACATAAATTAATTATTAAAATGAAAAGTAAATCAAATTGTTATTGCATTTTATTTTTCATTTTCAAATAGTTCGTGTTTTCGCTTATAGCAATTTTTAAAAGAAATTCTTCCGCAATTTATTTACTCATTCATTTAGCCTGATGGTTTTATGTTATATTTCATATGAAGTTTCTATCATGAATATAACTTCACTATTTAGTTCTTCCATTAATTTTTAACATCACATTCTATTCATTAAATTGATATTAAGAAAAACGGCTTAAATATTCGAAAATATAAATTTAATATCTAAATAATTAATTTGAAGATATTTTTATGTTAATATAAATTTAAAATAAATTAACTAGTAGCGTTTTATTTAAAAAGCACTTTTAAAATTTATGTTAATAATTTCATATTAAATATTATGTGTCAATTTGCTTAAATTATTATTTGCTTCTTTTTCTGGATTTCAAATTTTATAAGTTTGTCAATTCATAAGTTATTCCTATTCATATTTTAATATTAAAAGTTTAAAAATCTGTCTTCTCATTAACTTAGAGATTTATATATATTTTTAATCACACATTTTAATTTTTTATACTTTAATTTAAATTCCAGAGAATATAACTAATTTTGTTTCAATCAATGTATCATGATTAAATGGATATAAAAAATATCAGGATAAATTAAGCAGTAAAAAATTATTTGAATAAATTGTAATTTCTTTTTAGAATTATAAAATTAGCCATTAGTTTATTTACGTTTAAAATACTAAATGCGGTTTATACTACGTCTGAACTAGCATGATTTGCAATAATAATTACTTTTCAAAATTATTTTCATATTATTTTTGAAAAATTTGTTAATATAAATAAAAACAAATTGCTATTATATAATCAATCTATAAATGATACATAAATTTTTATTTTAATAAATGTTTCAATTCAGTATAACTTTAAATTCAAGCTAAAGCATATCATTAAAATTTATTTTTTTAATAAAATTGGATTTTTTTTCTATATTTTATAAAAAATAATTTAAGCGGTAATACTTTAAAATAATAGTTTTCGTCTACAGTTCTTTATTTTGATTGTTTCATTATTGTTATTTCCGGGCGATTTTTCTCTTGTCAAATAAAAATGAAAAATTCTGTTATTTTTTTCATATTCAAAAAGAATGAATCGAAGCATTTTTTTAATAATATTTTTACTAACTAATTACAAAGAATAAAATAAAGTTTCAAGGTTAGTTTCTAATGAATCAGTATTAAATTTTAAATATCAAATTTTTATTAATGCAAAGAGTTGTGGAAAAAAGAATTTATTTTTACATTGAATTTCTTTGTTTTTGTCTTGCTTTGTTTATGAAAGATTTTCCTATCTAGTGTTCATTTTAAATTTCTGTATGTGTCCTTAATGAGATATTATCTATGATGAAAGAAATAAACCCTTTCAAATCAGTTGAAAGTTTGTTGCCATTTTAATATAGTGTACAACAAAGTTAAAAATCTCAAGTGAAATGACATATTATCATTCTGTTTGAAATCACAGTTTTATTTAAATCTTTATACTGTATCTCCCGTTACCCCATCCTTTACCTAAAAGACAATCTTCGCTTTTGCCGTATTATACAAATGACATTTTGCCCTGGACGCAATCACCGGTATTTTGTCCTGCATCTCCAGTGATTAGGTTTAAATTAAAATGTCAAGCATCTTAACGTTCTATTTGTCAACATGCTAGACCATTTAAACAAATTTAATCCTCAATAAGTCGAGGGGAGACAAGTCTTTGCCTGCGAGAAATTCGTGTTTATTTCAAAGTTGTGCTGAGCGGGAATTTATGTTCTTTAAAGTTGCAATCGGATAGATTGCTTTACAGGTCTAGACTCTGGTAATTGGTGATTTAATAAGCGGTACTTGGCGAAGAGTTGTGACCTTTCCTCGCCAATAATTCTCTTTAGATCTGGAGGCACTATTAGTGCACACCAGATTATTTCTTGTACCCCAGACAGCTGCTAAGAGGAAAAACACCAAAAGTGAATTTGCTGGCGCACATTCTTGATTGTCGCTACAAGGGTTTAATTGGACAACCGTAACTCGAAAGTGATGCGATTCTGTTCAAAGGCATTTTAATGAGAATTCCACGGTGGATGGCTTGTCCGATTTGTACAAAAAAGTAGAAATTTATTAGGCATTATCTGAAACTAATTACATAGAAAAAAACGCCTCTTATCAAGGCAAAAAAAATGAAGTACTAAAACATTTAAGATTAGCTAAATCTCCTAAAAGCAAAAAAAAGATAATTAAAACATCTGATAAACTTATTTCAATAACTTCAAAAACATTATTGTAGAATTGGAGTGATATATTTGGTTTTAATTCTTTCTAAGTGAAGTATATCAGACGCTGTAATTCAAGTAAATAATTCTTATTAAAATAATACATAAAATACAGTTGTACATAAAACTACTTTTTAATCTTGATAAAAATAATGTTACATTAATGAAAATAGACTATTAAATTTCTATAAAAATATAAATTTTATTATAAAATTTGACCTCAAAATTAAACATTCTAGTTATGCCTAAAACACGATGCTTGTCTTAAAATAATAATCCATTTAACTCATGGTTTACTATTTACAGCCACACTGTTGGAACATTAACAGTGATTAATCATAAATAAGAAATTGTGATAAATGAAAATTGTGAAATTGTATACAATGAATCTGTAATTTTTCAAAATCGTACTGTATTTTTCCGGAAATAAAAAACATATTTTTATAAATAACATATACTAAACACTTATAATGAAGAGTATTCACTCATATAAAGAAGCGCTTAACGTTATTTTTAAAGTACAAATAGAATAGTTGCATCACGAGAAAACACGTAATAGGTTGTTGAAGCAAATAAATCATCTTCCTTTAAAAAAATTGATTCATCAAGACATTTTGAATTAAATTACTTATTTAGTAAGACAAGTGTATTAACGATATTTATATATAAATCTAACGAATTCTAAGCCAAAATAATCCACATGCTAAAAACTAAAATCTGTTTCTTGTTATTAAATTCAACAGCTTTTTTTACTTGGCTACAAATTTGGGTGTGTTTGGAACAACTTGAAATCTATTTCAAATCGTACATGTTAATCAAATTCATCAAATATAATTAAAAAATATCTAAAAATTATCCTAGAGCAATAATGGAAACTAACAAAAAAGGTAAACCATGGTGCTGAATTGGCTAAATATTTTGCAATTTAAAAAATGAATTCCATAAATTCTGGTACTCTGAAAATGCTATGTAAAATAATACTATTATGGATATAAAACAAACCCATTTTATCTTTGCAGAATGGAAAACTTTATAGTTATCCATTCTAAAATCCTGAAGCTGCCTTTAGGCATTTTAATATTTACAGATATTCACAGTGTAAACTGACTTCTAAGAAGACTTTTCATGGCTAATGTAACGTATTCGTTTGTCGCAAGGATTAAATTCATTAAAAGAGGAAATAAAGATATTTCAAAATTATTATTATATTAATATTCTTAATTTTAAAAATTATTATAACGTTTTAATCTTCACTCTCTGTATAATATGCAGAATAAATATTATGCATAAAATATCTATGATATGTAAATCGCATGCAAAAATATTGATTCAAGAGTAAATAAATGACGATGGAGAACGAAATCTGTGCGTATGTTCATAACTTGACTTTCAAAACAAGATTGACATACTGAATTGTATTTTACTATCTATTCAATTAGTTGCAATGATGTTAGAACTGATTACCACTTCATATCCTAAATTAAGTTTTACTTTAAACGGGAAGCTGAAATTAACAGTGAATAACACCATATACTATTTTTCTCATTACAATAAATTTCTTGGTTGACTGTGTAGTCTGGAGTTGTAGAAACAACCAACAATCTGCAAGTTTCTGAAAGAAATTCATATTAGCACAAAATGGCTTTTAAAATCTTTTTACTTAAATTTGAGAATCTGCAAACTCAATAATTTAATAAAAAAGTTTATTTTTTTTAATTTATAAACTTGTTATGTTACTTTCAGTTGAAAAAGAGTGCGAACTACATTTATTTTTTCTGCTTAAACATTTACTTTTTATTAATGATTGGAATTGATACACTAATTGGTTCTTTCTTCGTACTTTTATTGGCTTTTTTTGATACCGAAATATTTATAGGTAAAAAAAGGGAGATGAAAGAAAAGACTTAGATAATGATTAGTGCAAACAATGTCTGCAAATAATCAGGAGTTTACTATATTTGTATTACTAATTAACTTATTTCTTTTCAAGAGAAGTTGCTGTTTCCTTTCATAGTTGCCACATCACATACATTCATTAATTCATTTCCGGTATTTCTGAAGTGCATGACGTCCATCAATAAAAGAAGAAATATGTGAGCATATAGTATCAAAAATTTACTATAACTATACAAATAACAATTCTTTACTAGGTTCAGTAAATATAGTTATCTGAATATATTCCTGATGACATAAAAATGAATTTTTCGTTTTGAAATATACCGAAACATTGTGAAATGAAAAAGAAACACACCACTCTCCAGAGCTTCCATGCAGAGAAATCCCATTACATATTTGGTTTCTCCCCCCAAAAACTATGCTGCACTTCATTTCTGGCCCAGTAAAGAAAAATCTCACTTCTGATTTAGTAGTCAGCAACACCAAGAGACGAATGTTGTGCGCAGGGAAGAAATGCAAGCAAGGAAATCGGGAGACAACTAAGATGCCCTAAAGTAAGAAACTGTGGGAAATCGTCCACTTGTTTTCCCTTCTACCTCGACAAAGATGAAGGAGATAGTGTCATAATATATGGGAAGTCATCTGCGGAAATTTTTCTTTTTTTTATTTGGTGGGGGTGGGTGAATCAGAACGCTCCATCGCTCCTTTTCATCATCAGTAGTATCCTTTTATGCATCTCCAGCGAGGGTAATTTCTGACCCTTCTTCAGAACAGCGGAGGAGGGAGGGAGACATGAATTGCTACGGTAAGCAAGAATAATACTTTGTTCGTTACATACTCAACAGAGACATACGTGTTTTTCCGTAAATTGTGTATGTACCTGAGTGCCTTCTTCTTCCATTGTTATTTTTTTGAACAACGTGATTTAGGGGATGTTTTACGCATTTTATTTTGTTTTCCTCACGATATTTGAGTTAATTGCTGTCTCATATTTGTTGAATTCGATGCTCCGATGCATATGTATAGGGTTCTTTTTTTATAATTCTTTCAACCCAAAGTTTTTAGCTTTATTTTTACCAAAATTCCTTCGAAGCTTTATCGTTCGTCGCTTTGAGACAAGAAAAATCTTTATTAATGTCTCTTTTGATAAAGTGAGATGTTGCCGTATTTATCAGCGTGTCAAGAAAGTTAAGTTCATTTTGATTAATTAATGGCTCTTAGAATAATTTTTCTAACATTACACCTTGTAGATTAAGGAACGAATTTCATTTTTTTAAGAGATTTGATACCTTATCCTTTTTGAATTTATCTCATGTTAATTAAACTATTTCCTTTTTTTTGTTGCATTAAAAATTAATAATAAAAAATTATTGAAACATAAAAATTAATTAAATATCAATATTTTGACAGTTATAAAATAAAATGTTTTATAAATATATAATATTTTGTGATTGACTTAATTGATAACGTAATAATGAAGATATTTGAAAAAAAGCTCTAATTTCGATATTTATACGTTATTAAACATTTTATTTTTTTAATCCATGCAGTTCATAAAATAAAAAGTTTTAGACTGAACGTAAATGTAATTACATGGAGTAGATAATGTAATTATACTGGAAAGAAAATATAATTACATTAGTTTACCTTTTCAGTGCTAAGCAAAATAGAAAAACTTAAAAATTAACTTCATAGATCATATGTTATATGTTTAAATAATAACATTAAAATGTTTCAAAATACAAATTAATTTAAAAATGAAATAAAATTATTTAACGTATTTTCCAAAATTGAATGCATTTTGAGAAATATTTATTTCAGTATAACCAGCATACTTTATGCATATAAAATTATTAGTTAATTCATGCTGAAAAAAATTATAAAAATTGTATTTCATAAAAAATGAGAAATTGAGGAAAAAATTTAACTTTGAAAATTATGATATTTAATGTTGTCTTTCATATGTTTATGAAAGTGTTTTGTAATATATATTATACGAATAAAATAAATTAATATGTATGTAATAATTTATTTTATTACACACGTGTTATCGAACTAATATTCAGAAAAATAGTTTACAATGGGATAAATAATAACAAAATATTTATAAAAATAATTAGGAATCGAAAGTTCGTGAAATAGTTCTTTTTCATGTGTTTGTCAATCATGCAGTTTTAACTAAGTACATTTTTAAATGAGGCTCTCTAACACATAAACATACTCCTCAAAGAAAAAAAATCGTTGTGCATGGTTAAAATGTTCATATAATTTCACAAAATATATAATTTTAATTCAAAGGAATTTATAAATTCATCGTAAATTGCTGTTTTTATAAAAATTACTCACATCATTTACAGAAAACATTTATACAAAATTATGTAAATTTTTTTATCACAGTTGTGATACATCTCCAAATTAATATTAAATTTTTGACGATGCTTAAAACTTGAAGATTAAGGCATTTTAACGGTACGTCATAATTTTTAAATCTTACAGCAGACTATAATCAACATTTCATTCTGCAACAATAATAAAAATATATATTAATATTAAATGCAAATTATATTTAACATTTCATTTATGAAAACTTTTGACATGGTATTTTAAATTTTGATTACAAAAATTTATGTTTAATCTTAAAGAAATATTTTAAGCAAAAACTTTAATCAATATATTAAAAATTTTACCAATAATTAAATTGAATAATAGTGTCGATTCATAAAATAGGCTAGAATAAACGTATATTCATTGTTAAATTGTACCTAGAAGACCCAATATGATAGCAAATATCAGAGAGCTTGTTAAACTTAGAAGTATTAATTTTTTCTTCCATTCTTATACCTTAAAAGAAACATCCAATCATTGTTTAAATTTTTCTGAGTCATACAATTAATTAGAAAATCAATTTTGGCTAGCATATAATTTTCTCAGAAAATAGTTAGAAAAATTCCAAACTCGAAAATAGTTGGACAGTCGTTCAAAGTTATTGCCTTTAAAGGAATAAAGGATTTGGAATAAGCATAAGTCAACAAAACTAAGACCAATATTTATACTTGAAAATATGACTGCATACAGAAAATATGCCAAATATATGTATAGTTTTCATGAATGCAATGTATACATAGAAGAAGATTTCTCAGTAGATTCATTTCTTCCATTAAAAAAGAGAGAATTACATTTATTTTGAAACTTTTGAAAACATTAATAATTGTTACATATATTGCAGCTAAATTACTACTTTTCCTCGGAACATTTGAGAGTAATTTTTATGTTTGTATCTCATTGCGTAAATTAATATCAAAGGAACAATTTGTAAGATAACACTACGAAATAAATCTATGAATAGATAATTTCTTATGAAAATATCAAGTTAAGGAATGTACTTATGTTAACACTTTAAGACGAATTTTTTAATTACATATGAGGAATTTTAACTTAATAAAATCACAAAATATACCTTAATGAAATTACTAAGAAATTTTTAAGCACTTTATTAAAACTTTCAAATGTTTTTCAACAGATATCTTGATTTGAAGTTTTATTCTCACCAAGCATTATAAGAATGCAAAACAATATAGGTCAAGGGATTGCTTAGCTTCTAATAAATATAGACCTAATTATTTTCCTGATTAGGCAGCTAAATGGTTATCAGGTTAATTTCTTAATCAACTATTCACCGGTACATTTTTGGTGTAGATTCTTGCAATGGTGCGAATTATAATTTAAAATGTAAAAATCAATCAAATTAATTCTCATGTGAAAAAAGGAACTGAAAAGAGATGAACAAACAAATCCCCCAATTTAATTTTAAATTAAATTATAATTTGTTGTTGTCTTTTTGAATGATATTTTTAGCTTAATTTTTGAATACATTTATGATTTATTAGTTAGGTCCTATTATAATAAATTTCGTAAAAAATTAATATATTAAAATATAAACTTAAATATTGTGTGTGAATTAATCTAAAATTAAAAATTATTTATCTAAATATAATGTTGAAGCTCTTACAATGTTTTCAATGATAAGATACATCCGTTTTCATTTTTATAAATCATATGTTTTTTAAAATAGTATAAGCAAGAAAATAATGTGGTAAGTTTAAGAGCGAAAATGAATTATCTGTAAATTCATAAAAAAGCATTGAATTTGAATTAAAAATGAAATATTTTAAGTGAAAAATATTTAAGTAGAAATCAATTGTGGCAGAAATTTAATGTAGATTTTTTTAGAATGTCAATATTTGAGAAGATTTAGAAAATGCGACTATTTTAAAATTATATTTTATTTATGGAATTTAATTTAAAAATGCAAACTTATACTCTATAATAATTAACTTCTAATTTATCATTCAAAAACATTGTAAAGAATTTGTGAAAGAAATCAAAAAGACACGAAAAACATTTTTCAGTTTATTGCATTTCCTTGATTAGCATAATAATTGCGACTGATAATTGTTTATTATCGATTATCATTTCTTATGAGTACCAGGCGGTGTCACAGCAAGACTAAAATCCAATATATGTCTTATTTACGTTATAGTTTATTTTGTCTGTTTGAGTACACAGGTGGCGAACTGCTCATTTATTTCGCCAAGTGGTCGAAAAGACTTCCACCAAGGAATCAATAAAGAGAAGCAAATTATTTCATATTCAACGCCTAAAAATCATCCCAAACAAAACCGTTAAGCTCATCTTCCATTGATTATCAATAACCGAAATGGGTTAAGTTTTATGGTAAATTCACTTAAGATCTACGTTTTACCATTCACACCTGAAATCGGAAATAAAGAATTTGACATCGAATTGGAGTTGAAAGAGCATATGCTGAAGCAGTCGTCATCTGATAGAAAACGATAAATCCATTCAACTATGTGACATGTGTAATAGAACCACAGGTTGTTGCTAAGTCAAGTACATTTTTCCAACTATTTTTAAACAGCCGTCTCAGTGTAACTGCTCTTGAGAAGCCTTAGGAAAACCTCAACACCAAAGAATCTTTTTATGCCCACTTGTTACTTACTGTTTAGTTTTCTTTTTTATGGATAAAAATTGACACGTCTTTCCTTCGCCCGTATCTCCCAATTTCCGCTTCGAGTTGCTGATTGGGCGAAAAATGTAAGAGCTGAGTTGGCGAGACTAGATCGAATCAGTGATGCTTTAAAAGGATGAAATTGTTATAGCATTAACAGGAATTTCATGTATAAGAAATGCTGGATTCTTTATCTCATTAAAATTTTCCTCAATTTTTAATTTATCAACAATTTATGTTAAAATGTTTGAAACACATTCTTAAAATAGTTTTAAATATTCATTCCTGGTATAAGATGAAAATATATTTTCTTTTCTTTGGATTAAGCAAAAAACAAGTTTTTATTTCATTTTTTAACTTACTACCAACTTTTTTTTAATAAGTAATTGTAATTTTTGCTACAAGTAGTAAAACATACGTTCAAATAAACCTATAAAATGAAAAAATGCATCCTTCAGTAACAAATTACGTTTAAAAGTTTTATAAGCGCATATTTTTCAATAATAGTTAAGAATCTAATTTTAAAAAATTACAAAAATAGAGGAAGTGGTTATTTAATAACTTCTATAATTTGTTTACATTTTTCGTACTAAGTTGCTCGTAAATATTTAAATAATAACTTTAGATTTAGCATATTTATCAAGATCATAAAATATTTATAAATTTATTAATGCTTTCATCAGATATAATCTAAATTTAAATTTGTTATGACCTTTCTTCATAAATTATATTGAATATGATGCTACACTATATGAATAATACAGTTTATGATTTTAATTATATATTAATTTTCATTTTAAGCAAAATAAAAATAATATAAATGCTAAATGCAATTTAACAATATAAATTCTTTATAAATGTATTGAGGAATTAAAAAAGCATGCCTATATATAACATTTTAATAATCTTTGTTTTCAATTTCACTAGTCACCATGAAATATATTCATTGTAGTATAAAGCTAGAGTTGACTTATATCTGTGTATCCTGTCAATCACAGACACTATTAAATTTATAAATTAACTGTTTTCATTAAAATAAAGAAAATTTATAAAAATATACTGGAATAAAAATTATGAGAAAATTTTAAATACTTTAGAAATTAATTAAATATGAACTTTTTTTTATGATCTTATCCGTACAAAAATTGATAGCAACTGAAAGAAGATGTCAAGAGGTCAAAATAAGTACCACTTAAGTAAAAGCATCAATGATATTCAATGGTTTGATGAAAATAGATGAAAATTGTTTTGGAAATTATTTTAAGTAATAGTTTTGATAACAATTATATGAAAGTAAAAATATCAATCATACTTTAACTAAAGGCAGTATAAGATTAATAACAGTTTTATATAATCAAATAATAACATATGCTTCGTTAAGTTTGAAAAATAATATTCTTAAGTTGCTTATTAGTAATTCTTTTACAATATTTTTAAAAATATGTCATTGATAAGAAACAAAAAATTGTAAGCGTTTTTTAAATAAGCACATATGTTCTTATAATATAGATTAATCAGATGTTCATATACTTTTTAAACATTTTGAAGATTAACATTTTTTTTATTTTAATAGTTAAAATATTTAAACAATACCAATCTTTTATTAATTTTTGTGTGGGGCATTACAAACATTCCCTATTTAAGTCAGTTTTTTTATCATATTTATTGTTTAATAGAAAAATGCCTCTATAATTAAACAATGCATAAAGTAAAATTATCGCACATATACAAATGAAAATTGAGTAGCAAACGTAGATCACTTTATCATACAAAAATATAGTTTCAAATTAGTTTTTGACTTAATGAGCTTTTTTTAAAGCTTAACCGAGCTACTAAAATTATAATTAATGAAACAGGAAGGAGAGGAAATTTAAGTGAACTTGGTAAAAAAAATTCAATTAAATAAATCTAGATGAAAACTCATTATTAAAGTTTATTATTCCGGTCATGTCTACAGAAAGCTTTCTACAATCATTTCGCAATATTAAGCAAGATATTTTATCCAGTGAAAAAAAGAATTTTAAATTATTATTTACGTATATTATCTTTCTTTTCACCCCTTCGTATTCTGTATTAAAATGTTTATTTACCATAATAAATATTCATTCACTTTATAAATTATTTCACATCTTCCTTTTAATGCTAATTAGAATTTTTTGTTTGAAAAATGCATTGTTTTTAATCACAGTTTTTTAATATTTTGTAACACTGTTTTTTAGCTTGTGGGACAAATGTTACAAATTTAATGAGGATAAAATTTATGGCTCTCAAGATGTTTTTAATTATTGTATATGAGTTTAGCAAAATAACATAAAATATTTTTAGAACTTTTATTATAAATACTTAAAGTTATTCAAAATCAATTTTGAAATTAAACGATAAGCATTTAGGTTATAATTTTAAAATATGGTGCAAAGTAAGAGTTTCATTATGTTTTCCTTAGAATCTATAATTCTGAGTTACTGCAATAATAAATATATTTTATTTATTTCCTTAAAAATATTTCTTGTTTCTTATAAAAATTCTCAATAAGTTTGTTCTTGAAAATTATTTATTGTTAAAGTTAATTAATTGCTATAAAATTTATTGCGTTTTTAAAATAATGAGAGAAATATGCACATTTATTGTAAAAAATACATCAAGCAATTATTTTACAAATGCTGTGAATATACATATTCTTTATTTTGTTAAAGTAAATATATTTCATAGTTTCATTACATTATTTTTTTAGATTCCCTGTTATATTTTTTCTTGTAAATATTAAATCTAGATTTGAATTATTGGTTTTCGCGTAAGGAGATTGCATAAATGAAAGATGATGAAACAGTTGTTAAACTATGCAAATTTTAATACAATGTAAAATATTTCAAAGTTATTCGAGAGTTAAACATATATTGTTTTGACATCTAAATAATGATGGAAGTAAAAACAAACTTTATGCTTATGTATTTAAAGAAATGTATACGTACTAAACAATCAAACGTAATCATAGCCTTCTAGACACAACAATATCCTCTATTAATTCCCTTTTATTTCCAAAAAATTAAAAACAAAAGCTTAGTTAAAAAAAATTAAAAGAGACAATTATTTAATTAAAAATGAAAAAGTGTAATAAAAAAAGTACTTTTATAAAACTTTGTGTGATTTACAAGTATATTCTTTATTCTAGAAAAACTTTGAAAACTTAGAAGTTAAGTCAAATTAAATTGGGAGTCTTCAATACTATTTAATCAATTTTTAGTCACCACTAATTCAAATACATAATTATTTTTGATTACAAACTACTATGATGAATTAATTTACATTTAATACGATTTTAGGTGTAGATAACAGAATGATTAACATTTTATCTGTATATTTTTTCCCACTTTACAGAAGCACGTCTATAACTTATAATTCTCACTTTGATCAATATTTGAAAATAAGCATCACTGTATATTTTCTTTTCATTGAATTATTTGACAGTAATAGGGTTCTAATAAATTTAAATATTACTTAAAGTTATAAGTGAAAGATAAATGGCTCTAATTTATTTGCTATATTAATCCAAATTTGAAATATATGTCTAATAAACTGTATTGGATCAGAAAATATTTAAATAATTTTCCTAATCAACTGAAAAATGCTTATTTCTAGTTACTAAATTAAATATTTTTAAAATTATTTAGGCAGTACCTATCTATATTTAAAGTATTTTAGTTTGTAGTAAGATAAAAATGTCGTTATCTATATATTTACTTATTATTTGGAATAAATTATTTTAAAATCTCTCTCATAAAATAACATTTGATACAGTTTACAGAAAGAAATAGAAATAGGTAGTAAAAAATGTATAAATCTCTATATTTAAAAGAAGGTAGTTAATTATAAATTCATTTTTAAAAGCATTTTTAAAATAATATAAATATGTTATTAGGAGTATGTATTATAAATAACTGATTGAAAATAAATTCGTAATTTAAATAATTTTAACATTGTCAGTTATACATTAAAATTCTAATATTCTATTTTTTCCAGAATCTCATACGCTGAAGAAAATATTTGAAAAGTGACTTTGGTACTAATCGTAGACATTTGTCTGCATGGTGAGTAAAAGTCCATCATTCTCTTAGATCAATCTATTAAAAATTTATGAATCATTGTGTAAAAATTACCAAAGGATTCTAGTTCGTTTAATGTTATTAAATTTAATTTTAACCAGGATAGAAAATTTTCGTATATGTATAAGCAGATTAATCCTGCAACAAGATCTCTAAGATTTATATTTAAAGCTTTTAAGATTCATATATTTAAAATATCGAATACGATATTGTTTACAATACCTTTGAAAACATTGTTAGATCATCATTAAATAATGTAATTTTTATGTATTAACATAGAAATGTTGAAATAAATATATCCCATAGCTAATTTCGAGTTAAATGAAATTTGTATTTTTTTCAATTTGATAAGGAATACGGGCAATCAAGAAAATATCACAATAATTAGGAGGTAATAAATTTTCATTTAAGCTTATATTTCTCATTTTTTATTTATTTAAGCCATTCAGAGTTTTTATGTGATTATGTAGAATACATAATAAAATTATAAGGAATATCAAAACCACAGGTAAAATATTTATATTTGAGAAAAAAAAGAAAAGCAACTTAATATTCATTAAAAGTTTAAGTTATTATATTGCTCAATCTATTAGGAAATATTCAATCACTAAATAATTAATTGTTAAAATTTTTTTTAAAATATTTAAATTTGTATTTCAGTTTATGGCTTACTTTATAATAAAAATTTTACCAAAATTTATTTTTTTTTAATCTCGGATACTAAGTTGACATAATTTAAACTTTTTTTACAATTTTTTTCATGAGTACAAATCAATGAAAGTCTGGATATATAATATCAATCAAGTCAGACGAAAATTTACTTTTTAGAATCAAAAATAAGATTGTTACAAATGAAATTTTCATTTTTATTCGCGAAAATAGTTTAAAAAGTTTGCTATGTTCTAGTGTTGTAACTATTAATTTTTTTGCAATTTACATCATGCCCTAAGGAAAATTATTTTTTAATCATTACATAAAGCAATTATAATTTTATATTAATATTTGCAACTAAATTCTAAAGTAGCTAACTTCTAGTTCTTAAAGTAACTAATCATGTCACAAAACAGTTAATTAAATTAAATTTAATTAACTGATTAATTAATTAAATTAATCAAAGTAACGGCCAAAATTTAAGTAGATTTCTCAGTTGTATTCAATATTTCATAAAATATAATTTTTCGATAAAAGTTTTACCTTCTAAATGAAAAAAAAAATAGACGGTTGGGGTATCTCCTCTTAACATATTTAACTTATAAATATTGATTAAATTTAACTTCCAGGAGAAACAGAAATCATATGATAACGCAATAACAAAATGTATTCTGTTGAAAGAATTCACAATTCAAATGCTTCTATATGAGCTAAATTAGCATATTCATCTTACATTTAGAGCATGTATTAGGCTTGTGCTGATTCAAAGATACCTTCCAGATACAACAAGAAAAGTTTGAAATAAAAAAGTGAATTGAAGAATATAATTCAATGATGTTTGGTAAAAAGCTCTCACGTTTATTTTGATTTTAAAACAAAAATAACATGCAAAGTTTTCTATCATATTTAATCAATCTAAGAAACATTAAATAACAAATTGTTTAATATTTTTTTTTCAAATTGATTAATTGTTTTTATTTCATGAGCATTAAATTTTGAAAAATACCTTTTGGAAGTTCATTACTTCATTTATTTTGTTTTTCTTCTACTTTTAAGAATAGAAAGCTTAAAAAAGAAAGGGTGAAGAAGCCTATCCTAAAAAAATACTTTTACATAATGATTGGTAATATTAAGCAATTATTCATTTTCAGCTCACTTATAAACTTATTTTTATTTGGTTAATTCGATTCCTCTATTTAATTTAATTTAGTCTGTTACTTTACAAGGACTACTTTTAAAAACAAGTTAAATAAGGATAGTTTTCACAAAAAAAATGTTTATACCAGCTTCAAGTTGATTATTATAGTAAAATTGAATATTTTTTAACTTTTGAAAGAATCAAATTCCATGCTTATTCAAATTTAAAATATCTCCATTTGTCTCCGAAGTGACTAACTCCTTTTAAATCATTTGTTTCGATTTCTCAAAACTTTAATTTACTTTCTAAGCTAGGGCTTAAGAATTTAATGAAAATAGAATTTATTATTTTTACTAAGACATGAAATTATCATTTATCTTGGAAAATTAATTTGGTATGGAATTACAGATTTTGATAATTGTATATCTTCTATAATTGTTGTTTGTTTAATTTGAGAAATACAAAATATTAAAACGAAACTCATTAATTTTAATTTAGCCATCAAGGAAACTGATTTAGATGCAATATATATAAAAATTATCTACCAATAATGAATTCATTATTTTTAAGAGAAAATTTCTGTCCAAACCAACATCAAAGAGAGTTCTTAAAATATTAGCTAAAGTTATAACCGAGATCCTAACTTTAACAGGCTCATTAATTTTAGAAGTTATTTAATAAATCCTATGCTTCAAGTCAATGAGTTTACATGAACTGTTAAATTTAAGAATTTCTGCAAAGTAATTATTACTTATTTCACAACTAGAATGGAGAGCTAAAAGACAAGGAATTTTAGCAGTAATCTTAGTTATGAGTAATTTTAATATCTTATCACTTAGAAACGTTAACAGTATTTTAATTTATTTAAACTTGAACATAATTTTCCAATTCAATTCCCAGCCAAGAAAAATATCTTACAATTCAAAATTGAAAATTTGTCCAGATCATTATTAACAGAAAAAGTAAATTTATTCATCATTATAAAATAACATTTATACGCTGTTTCTTCAATATAAACACATGTTATTAAAGAAATATTATTTTTATTTCATCTGTAAGACTATGGCATATTTTATAAGATAGATTGAACTATTATAGAAAAAATCATATCAGAAATTTCTTATAAAAGTCTTACGCATCTTATACCTTTTATAGATTTTGTTTGCTTCGTTTGAGTTATTCAGAAAACCAAGAAACCATTAAAGAAATTGGTGTGGGGGAGTAGTATACACAAAAATATTATCCACCAATAATGAATTCATTACTTTTGAAAGCAAATTTCAACAATTTAATTAAAATTCAGCTATAAATTTTTGAGGAGAAATTTAAGAAATTAGAACTTGTAAGGCAGAAACATACGCATTTAAATCACTGAAAAAAATATTTCTAACTCATCGTATTGGTAATTAGAGCTATTATTCTTCGCAAAGTTCAATTTAATTTTTTAACCTCAGAGAAAAACTGCTATGTAGCAGAGCATTTAAATCAATTTGTTAATTTGCTGAGATTTATCGTTTTAGGAATGTATTTAAAGTCATTGACTCATCATTGAATTATTAACATTGCAAAACTGCTTATTGCAATTATTAGTCTATACAAACATTTGCTTAATTTTTAAATATTTGAATAAGCATTTTTTTTCTGAAAGTATCATATTTTATGCCTCAAACGAAAATAGTAATTTTAAGTAAATTAAAGTACTGACAAAAACGTTGTAACAAAAAAAAAGTTTACTAAATTGAAAAACGAAGCATTACAAATACGATCTTTTTATTCACTCAAATTTTAAAATCAAATAAGCGATGAAAAAAATAACTTTTTTTTATTAATGAGATTGATTCATGTAACAAGAGCATTTAAGTTCTTTTTGTCAACATACTGCTTATAACTAATTGACAATATTTTTCTTCTTTTATAAATTTGTTGATAAATCTGTATAGTTAAATTATTTTATATAATTTAATTATACAGTATAAATTCAAAAAAAAATATTTGAAACTTTTGGAAAAGTCAAATAAAAATTAATTTTTCTATACTTTCGAATTCTTTTCTTGCGCAATCAGTAAATTCATTTTATAATTAATATTTTAAGATAATATTTATTTAAGCCTCTATTTACTTTAAATATTTAATAAAATAAACAAATTTATATTTCTCCTAATCATTGATTTGAAGAATATTTTTTGATTGCATGCTGAATTCTGAGGAATTCAGAAAATAAAATTTTACTTACAATAAAATATTTTTAAAAGCAGATATTATTTTTTAAGAAATTTAATCAAAAACTTAAATAATGGAAAATACATTTTTCTGTCATTATTTGTTTTTTATAGACAGTTTTGACTGCATATTTAAGATATATTAAATCGTAAGATTTTAATGCAAAGTTAAACCAAAATAACAGAGTCTATATCTATTTAATTTATTTATTTATTTATTTTATTTTATTTTATTTTATTTTATTTTATTTATTTATTTATTTATTTATTTTATTTTATTTTATTTTATTTTATTTATTTATTTATTTTATTTTATTTTATTTTATTTTATTTTATTTATTTATTTATTTATTTTTATTTTTTTTTTTTTTGAATGGAGGTAAGATCACATTAAAGTGTCGTCTCACTAATCTAATTTTCATATTACTTTGTATTAAAAATATGTGAAATATGTAAAATCAGCATTCACACACCTACATATACATATAGATATACATAATAAATTTTTGTTAAGATATTAAGAAAAATATAAGCAATTATTTATTTACTATTAATTGAAATTATAACTACATTTCATTCAAAAATTTCTTTTTATATGAAAATATAAAAACTTTTAAGCAGAATTTCATAATTTATTTTCAAATATATATACATTTTAAATCACAATTTGAAACGAAATAAAATTCGGTTATTACATATCTACCAATCCGCTTGTCTTCGCATTTATAGTTACTTCATCCACTAGAAGACAACATTTCCAACTATTCCACAGCTTCGTTTGGCATCGGTGACTTCAAAATGTATGGGTGTTGTCAACTTGTTCCAGACCGTAGATAGAGTTATCGGTGGCAAAATCAACAGGACGGTGCCAACTCCCTGTCGACGCCAATCTGGGAGACGATTCGTTAAACACCTCTACCTGCAATATTTCTCCAAAATCTGACAAACACTCTATCCGGTGTTACCAAAAGGACAACTTGATTTAATTCCTTCTTATAAGGAGTTATTTCTATCATTTGTTATATGAAACTTTCCCTTTCACTAAGAACGTACAATTTATCTACATTATAAAGATAAAAGGATCTCGCATTATACAGAATAAACGAATGTGCAGGAATCATTTAAAAAAAAAATAGCAGTTTCGAAAACTAAAAATTAATTTTTATAAAAATAATGTGCTTTCAACAATTTTGTTTGAGTTTTTTTTTTCCTTTGAATCATTCTTAATATACATTTTATTGATCTTAAAATATTAATCAAGCTAGTAAATTTAAATGAATCATTCAAATTATTAATAAATATTTAAATTTTGCTGTTATTCTTCATATGTTAGTATTTAAACTGTATAGTTGATACTGACAATGGTCTAAAATATATTCAAAGGCATGCCTATTGAATGCTTAAGCCAAACAAAGCAATGAATTTAACAACTAAGAAAACACAGTCTTATAACACTATCATACGATGTTAACGATAGAAATTTATTTAGCATGCATAGGTCCGACAAACAACAAATTATGTAATTAAATAAAAATGTCAAACTCATTGTTTTCTCAGCCATAATAATAACACAAATATCATTTAAGAAAAATTTAAATAGAATGAAAGCAATCCTTATGGCAGCATGTCATTTTTCACTCGAAATTTAATCAAAACTAGTATAAGGTTTATATTAAAGACATTTTTTTCAATTTAAAACAATTAATTTAACAAAATTATAGGAATTATTTGATGTCAAACAAGAATTTTTCTTGCAACATAATGAAAAATACTTTTGAATGTATAACGATTTGCTCACTAATTGATTCATTAAATACTTTACAAGAAAATAAAAGTTATATCAAAGCAATATAAGAATTACTCTAACTTCATTTTACATTTGTTTATTTTTACACTTTATTAGTAATTTTATTAGTAATTTTACTTATACCTTAATTTTATTAGCAATTTAATCAATATAAGTAAAATAATTTAATATCTATAACAAAGTTTTTCTAAGAAAAATGATTTCCTATCTTTAATAGAAATAATTCATTTGCTTTATTTCCTAAATATTTCTTTGGAACATTATTAAACTCATGATTAGTAATCTAGAGCATGACAAGTTTATCATTCTAAATCTGCGTCATTCTAAATTATTTTTTATTTTTACACATCAATTCTTTAATATAAACTTTATGATCAAATTTATTTTTCATGGCTCAAGTCACACACACCGTAACCAATTTTTAACTTTATTTATTATTTAATATATTATTTTATAAATATATTTTTCAAGTAATTTTGAGTCAGACATTTTTTTAAAAAGGATTGATAGTTCATGATTATGAATATTTAAAAATTAGTCTGATGTTTATGGCAGCACTTCAAGTCAAACATTTTTGGAGATTCAGTAAAACATATGTTTTTAAGAGAAATTTTACATAAAATATTAACTAAACTCGATGCTCTTCCACAACAGCCTCAATTGCTTTACTTATATCATTGATCGATAGCTTTCAAAATATATAACTTTAATGTTTACTTTTCCTGAAAAACTCTTTTCAGAGAAACTAATCTATCATAAAATTTGAAATATACCAGCATTTCTTTCAATCAAGAATATGTTTCTTTTTATCATTTCACAACCAAATCGATACACTTCCAGAAAATTTACTTTCATATAGCTTTTTAAAACGGCATTATATGCTTATTTATATTACTTCATTGATTTTTACATTATTTAATGAACTATTTAAAATGATTATTTAACAAAAAAACAATTTAATTATGTAAATTGTTTATATTCATTTGCCAAATTTTATAATCCTGGGTTCAGAAATTATTAATCTGAGTTTCGACTGAACATTGGATACTTTTCATGATTCTAATTATCCATAATATTTAACAAATAATTAAGACTCGTTTTCATTTCATTTATAACATAATTTTCAATACTTTTTAGAGTTAGAGATTCCCCATAAATCTTTTCTTATTTCATAAATGATTTCTTTTGAACAATAAATAGTTGTAGAATAAATAAACATATCATATCGTTAAATAAAATTCAACAACATGAATTTCCCTTTAAACATCATGAGTACTGTAATCTAAGTGTGAGTTTAATGGATCAAAAAAGTAAGATATAGTAAAAATATACAAATATTTTTTACTTGATCATATTATTTACTTCTAAAATGTTTTTAAAATAAATTTAAATGAATAAAATTAATTTATTATTCTATATTTTTAAAATTAGTAATAATTTCTTATAAGTTTTCTTAGAACAGACAGTTACTGATAAGCCTCATTATACTGGTTCAGAGTGACCATAAATTACAGGTAATAAAATTCAAGAAAAACACTTTCGCTGATTTTAAGAGTAAATTAAAATTATGTTTGTGTGTTTAAATTATACATTAAAATTACTAGTTTTGATAATACTTTAAAATTTACAAGAAAACATTTCTTTTAATATAATAGTGATATTAGACATTCAGGAAGAGGATTTCTTTCCTACTTTTCAGCACAAATATTCCCTTTTCTCTGGTTCTTGAGACTAGGATCATTAGCTTTGTTTTATTTAATTTTATTTTCATTATCAAAAACTGGAAAGAAAACTGCAATTGATTTAATTATCAGTGATGACTATCATTTGATTGAAACTAATAAGATCCATGTTTTATTATGTGTCACAAGCTTTTGGGTGCAGAAGAAGTTTATTTGAATGCAATAAGACTTGGAAAAAATAAATGAAATTCAAGTCGTGATGCAAAATCAAATAGATTCATAAAACTCTTTCTAAGTTTGCTACAATTTTATTAATGTTTCATTGGTTCTACATATATGGTAATATTTTAAAAATATTATTTCAAACTTTTAAATGTAAATCGTGTTTTTAATTTTGAATGTGTAAATATGTAATGTTCATTATTCAGCCTGCATGGATGCTATATATATATATATATATATATATAAATATATATATATATATATATATATATTGGATTATAACCACACATTGTATGTTATAATATGCTGTTTGATAAGCCATAAGAAACTGCATTGCTTTATATTTCAGTATTTAGTCATCAAAATTCATCATGAAAAATGATGGAATCCTTTGTATCATTAAAAGTAAATAAAAAACATCTATAAAGAAATAAATATTATATTTGGCTTCTTATAAAGTTTTTCGTGATACAACTTTATTTATTTGATGTAACGTATAATTACTTCATTTATCATTTTGGAGATAAAAGCAAGATATTTTTATTCTCTCTCATAATATAGAAATAAAATGATTCCTAATAAACTCTAGTAAAATGTAATACTTAAAAAAATATGATTGAAACATAATTTAATTTTCAGTAAAAAATAGTATGGGAGTAAAAATAATAAACTATTTAATATTCTGCAAAAAAAGGGAATATAATTCTGCATTGGATATTAAGCTTGCAGTCCAAATGACTTTAAATTGTTACAAAACCGATGAAATGAAAATTTATATTATCAAAATATATAATTTGATGTAAATATATATAACAAAATATCTACTTTAATTAATTAATTAATTAAAAAATCTAATTGAGTGTTGACATTCTTAATAGATTTTAATGCTTAACTTATTGCCGCTTTAGTATAATGTTTGCACTATGAGACGTGAAGCATCAATGTTAAATACAATGTATTAACGTGCTATTAAAACATCGCAAAAAGGAATTATCCATGATTATTTAAAATCATGCAATTAGTTTGCCGTCATCTATTCCTTAATGATCATCAATCACTTTAGGAAATCTGTAATAAGGGTCGCTTCCGTTTTCAAAATTCCTTTCATTATCAGCCAGTCTTTAAGAAAAGTCGTCAAGAAAAGCATACTCAAGCAAAAAGGCAAACACGAGTTTTATATTCATATTCGCTCATACTGAGAAATCTCTCCTCGGCAACCTTCCAGCAGTTGCCAACAACAAACTTGTTGGAGCGATATTTATTCAAAGCAATCCCCATCTAGAAGTTTTCTGGATGAGGGAAAGCACACTTTTCTCTCAACTAACGAAGTATATACACTTGCACAGAAGAGCGTGCGCGTATACGCCGGAAATTTATGGAAAACTCGAGTAAACATTCTTTCAAGTTCTCAAACACACCCCCGCCACACCTTAAACCCCCCATCGCCATTCAACCACCAACTCCAGGAAAACTGGCATAATTTTCGTAAAATCTTGCGGAGGTAAAAATATTGGCGCCTTGTTTGTTCAGATCGGTCGATCGGCGTGTGGCTAACGAATCTGTTGACTCTCAATAGTGTCAAAGTGAAGGGAGGATGGCAAGATTCTATTTTATGGTGGTGTGAAGAGAGTGAAAGGGTTTACAGCTCGCCAAGTAAATATTCGAAAGGAAAAGGCGATGGTGGGGAAAAGTGTCTCCCTTTCGCTCTTTAAATATCGAACTGAGACGATGCAACGATTGTTTCTCACATAACTGAAAGATGGGAATAATGAGGATAAGAATTTAATTTTTCTATTGCCTTTCAAAAACGTACTCTTTAGAATAATGTAAGAAAGAAGTTAGGTGACTTGATAATACTAAGTAGTTTGATAAGCTTATAGCTTTGATAAGGAAGTTAATATTAAACTCAAGTTTACTTTTATGATAGACAGAAATATAATCAACAAACAAAAAATAGTATATTAATGGTTTCGGCATGCATACGTATATTTAACAAAATAAATTTGCAATATTTTTAAGAAAAATTTAAATTATTACTCTAACAAGTAGTTTTTTTACAATTTACAGAATAATTTAAGCATCTTAAAATGTCAAATATTAAAATCCGAATGTCAGTACGTCGAAATCTAACATAGAGATAAATTTCTCTTTATAGACATATAGAAATAATTTTGAAAATGAAATTCAAAAGAATATTTGAAAATGAATATTTTAACCATAAGTGATATTTGTTTGAATAAAACACTACACTTAGCAAATACCATTCAGCGATGAAATGTTAGGTTAAGATAAATTTGAAATGTACGAAAATATGTCACCAAAACATCAAACTCTATGAATTCAAAACTGCAATATTTCTTTTGACCAAAAGCTTTAATTTTATTTAAAAAATATCATTTTGATTGCCAATATTTCCTTTGATTAAAAGAACTCTAACGAAATACATTTTGGAAATAACTTTAATATATTTCCAAAATATATTTTATTTGTTTATCCTATATTCAATAAGATACACTGAAATCCTAAAAGAATTTTTATCACGGAAAAAAGCCCATTGAGAAGAAATAAAAAAAAATGCAATTGGATCTTTAATTGAAAGTAAACGGTTAATTCTCGCCATTATCAAAAATTTCGTAATTTTAAAATACGATAAGGCTAGGAACTCAGATAGTTTGCTGGGGCTTACATTATACTAACTAACGGACGATATTAATCTTCATGAATATGTAAATTTAAGGACACTCTCAGAATAGAGAACTCTGAGGATGACTACCATTCGAAGTATTACTCACAGTCAACAATTGCGGAACATTGACTTTTGAAAAGAACCATCATCAAGTCACTAACCACTCACTCAAAAAATCATGAAATCTTAAAGCTTTAAAAAGTCCAATCAAATTAAAATGAAAACAATAGTTCAATTTACATATGTCTCATTTCGCGTCTCCCATGTAACCATCTTAATTTGACAAAGTATGCTTCTAAACTGACGATTTTAACTGCTATTTGCAATTGTGTAAATTGTTGTAGTATGTAATGCATTTAAACTGCCGTTTTACTATAAAATTCAGAATAAAAGCAATCAAAGATAAAAATAAAAGTGTTTTTAATCAAATGGGGAAAATATTATAATGAAGTTAGTGTGAAATTAAATGAATCTCTGTATGATAAAAATAATAGCTTTCTTTTCATCAATACTTACTTTGCATTCTCCTAAAGTTATTTGTAATTAAAAATGATGTTGAATTCCATATAATTTATTACTAAACATTTTAAAATACTGACATAATTTTATTATATATCGAGTTTAATCTAATAAGTATAGTCTATAGTTGATTCAAATATGAATAATGTAAAGTAGATTCATATACAAATGTGTATAGTAAAAGTTTTAATCCAATGAAATATGTTACAATATGTTCCTAAGATTTTCTCTTCACAAATTCTAATTTTCTGGAATTTAATTTGTTATTTATAAGATAAAAAATTGCAAACATGACAAAGAATAAAAGGAAAAGTAAATGAAGAATATATATAAAAATATTTTAAGAGAGGGAGATGTAGTTTTGAATTTCTTTGTATAGTGTATCTCAAAATGATATAGTAAATATAATACTCCTATTTATAATAAATTCATAATTAAATATGTCACCTATTTGCAACACAAAGTATTTTTCAGACTTAACATTATTTGTCACATTAGATTAGTTATGCATAAAAATAGTTGAATAAGCTTGTAATAGTCACTTTTCCTTTGCATTTGCAAATAGTTGATAATTGTAACTTCCTATCATTTACATAAATTTTCTATGCCAAGATTAACGTTCTGTATGGGACAATTTCTTCTGTAATCTTTCACACAATATGGGTCTTGAAATCAAGCGATGAAATTTATTTAGTATTATTTTAAATTTTGGTGATATAGTGGCAGCACTTACATGGCAGTGGTGTGTGGTTCAATACTTGAACTGGGTAAGTTCGATTTATATCTTCAGTGGGTCACTAAAACTGAATACCAATTCTTGAGAATTATATACAGGAGTTTCGCGTTTAACCTGGTCATATGCTTTGCACCTTAGATCAGAAACAATATGGGCACTGTAAATCTAAGTTCCTTGGTTGTTGTCGTGCCACAGAATGTAACAATTTCCAAAAAATTACAATACAATAGAAACAATGCAATCGTCAAGATGAGACCTTGAGGTATCCATTTAAATATATTTTAATTAAATTTATAGAATTATATATATATATATTTTATAAAGAATTTTAATCAAGCTAAAATAATATTGAAATTTGAATATAATTATTAATTTAAGATAATCTCGATTATGTGTAAATACTATATATAATACAAGATGTAAAATTTTAAATGCGTGGAAAGTGATATTAGAAACTTTTTGATTCTGCATTCCAATTCTAATTGATTCTATGAAACGGATATGTTGTTACACCGTTAAAAAGTCTTAGTAGCAACCATATTGTTATTTAGCCTCTAATGATAAATAAGGTGATAATAGATACCCAAAACAAAAACCATTGTGTTTAGGCAAATAATAACTTCTATTCTAATATTTTTAATTTGTATTCTCACATAAAAAGTAGATATTAGTTAATACTGCATGCAATGAAGGAAGCCATTAATGTCAAATCAAAACAAATTTTCGTAAATCTTTTTTTAAGATTGGATTTTCCTTAAGAATCTTAATCTAAGAGAATATTTTTGTGGAACTTTGAATCCTAAACTGTTTTCAATAACTTACTTAACATGAACATAATATAAAATGTAAAACAATATCACTTGATTCTTTTTTTTTTTTAAATTCTGATTGTAATTTGTTATAAATATAACAGGGAAGTAAGTTTCAGAAGAATAAATGTGACAATGTATTTAATTACTCACCCGTATTAAATGGTTTTTTCATCAAAGACCTTTGTTATCTTAGATATAAAAAGAACATCCGAGAAAAGTAAAGCATATTCTATGAATATAATTTATATAAAGATACACATAGTTAACACAAATTAGTGATGTTGTGAATATAGCTGTTCCATTACGTGCACCGATGAGATTTACTGCTGCTACTTTATTGTTAAAAAATAAAATGATTATAAAATAAAAATCACACCGAAAGAAACTGAAAGAAACCCAAATAATTCGATAGAAAAAATAATAAACAGCTAAATCTCTTGTGACATTCATACTGCTAGGTTAGATTTGTTCCTGAAAATAATCCCTTTTCTGCGGGTACCTTTGTGTATTTGTTTTACGAGTTGTCCTTATCGCTTTCAAAAGAACGTGTGCTTTGTGTGATAAGCACAGTCTGGCCGTCATAAACTTTGCTGCTTTTGACCGCGGTGATAAGTTGCTGGTCTGGATTTTTCATCAACCGTGAAATTTTCTTGCGCACTCCGCCGCGGACAATTTTGTTTTAATTTTTGAAACATTCCTGAGGAAAAATGGTTTTTCTCCTTTCTTTAGAATTTTAGGAATTCTTGACGATTCGAATCCCACAATTTTTCAATCGATTTGTAAAATATTTTATCAGCTCTTTTCATCGAGACCCGTTTTAAATCTGAAAACTTATTTGAAGGGTGATTTTCAGTTACGAGATAATTGCTTTCAGATCACAAACTTTTCGAAAAAGGTATTGTGTTTCCTTAAAGT
Source organism: Latrodectus geometricus (assembly GCA_026290005.1). Taxonomy (NCBI): domain Eukaryota; kingdom Metazoa; phylum Arthropoda; class Arachnida; order Araneae; family Theridiidae; genus Latrodectus; species Latrodectus geometricus. Next base: position 347,616 of record JAPDSC010123516.1, on the reverse strand, counting down.
GCTTTTTATTTCAATTTTTGTTTTTAAGAAAATAGAAGCTTCAAAACAATAAATATTGAGTTAAAGACATTGTTCCGAGACAATTATTGTAAAAAATCCATTCATTCTGTGTAACGAATTCCTTCAACTCTTCTTCTTTGTTCAAATGTTAAAACAATAACATCACTTTGTTTTATGATAAAAAAAAACTTTCAAGTGATAATCATTGAATAAAATAAGAAAAGTGTAGTTCAAAATGTAAATTCTTTTCTATGCATTATTCTTTTAATGCATTGAATTTGCCAAGAAGAAAACGAAACCGTATAAAATTAGCCTTTTTTTTCAAAAAATGAAAAAAATATGCTTTGCAAAATATTCTATTAATTAGCAATCAATATTAGGTAAAGAGTACTTGAATTAAATAGACGTTGAGTTAAGGAAGTCTTGAGAAAAAGAAACACATAATTTTTGAATTTTGTTGTATTTGGGTTTGTCATTAAATTTTGAATCCTAATCCACCAAGTATCAATTGTTTTATGTAAAATTCTATCAAAGTTGTCATTAATCAGCAAATTTTCTTTAAATAATATTTAATAAATTATATTTAATTTCTTATTTATAAATATTTTTAATCACTAATATGAAATATTTCAATCTATTGGGTCTAGTATCACTTGTCTACATGTTCAGTAACTAATTAGAAAACATCTATGATATAGATATCATATGAGTGCTTATCAATTATGTCTATAATAAATGTATAATTTTTAAAATAAAATATAAAGCATATCTACGTGCATACTTGTATTATCAAAATTCGATGCTCCAAAAGCCTGAAGGAAATTAAGAATCATAAATTTGAAAAAATAATGAAAATAAATTTTAAGGAGGATAGTAAATGATAGTCTTTGGTGTATTGTTAACAAAAAGAGAAGCTTTAATTATTAAATTGGTAACTGAATTATTGTTGCATCGTACTTTTTTAATTAGTAGATTGCTTAAAAATATAAATCAATTTACAAGTTGCAATTCAAAGCACAAATGCTCATTGCATTTTCCGATATTTAAAACAAAGTAATAAAACAAGTTCACACAGTTGTTATCTATCATACAATTTATGTCATTTTGTAATCTCTTGAGCTGCAGCAGACGCATGCTGTTCTATATTACTTTTGGTTGATAAATTAATCGAATCAGTTTAATTTTAAGAAAATATCAATGACCAAAAATTACGAAACGTAAAATCGAGAGATATGTTGTGTCATGTATATAGAAAGCAATCATTGATAACACACCCTTCTTCAGTTATGGTAGATCTTATCTATAGTAAAAGCGTTGGTTCTCTTTCTGGATATAAGTAACTATGATTAGCTAATGTTTCATTTACACCTTTGAGATTATGTTAATCTGTAATAATGATGTATACAGCCCAAAGTCTGAAACTGTAATGCAATGTGGCTGAGTTCTACGAAAAACATTGACAGTGAACAGCTGTTGCGTCTTATAATTCATTTTAGACTGGTTAAAGGATATTTTAACAAAACACAAGAGCAGCTAGTGCTCACTTACAAATTAATTGTGTTGGAGAAGGCTCCTAGAGCAATTGAAATATTCTTTAATAGCCTGAAGTACAATGGGGATGTTATTTATTACTCACTGACTGTCATCTGACTAAATTCTAAATTTATATATTAGAGATAAATGGTAAAATTTCTTTGTTATGTTGCCACTTGTAGTGATAGTCTAAGTAATTCTAGTGCTCTCCAATTAACACCACTGCTATGAGTGTTAAAGAATTTATGACACATTTACCTACCTTGAAATATCTCGATTTCCCATTGTATTGTACAAACGATATAGATCCGATGTACAACTATTTTATCAATAACGAGGCTGGCGAATGGTATTCACTTCTTGGATGTGATACCTTAGAAACGTTGGACGCTGTAGCTTCAAATGTTACTATTTCAACCAATGTAGGACATACAATCTGATCATGACCATCTCGCATATCACTAACAAGGTTATTTTTACTCAATTCTCTAGTGCTGCTTCCTAATGTTTTGCAATATAGACAAACTATGATTTTTTTCATTAATTAAAACGTTTTTGTGCAAAGCCTTAGACACTAACATCAGATACTGCTTAGGTTTTAAGACTTAGTATTATTAGTTGTCTTAATGAAAATATTTTACGACCAATATTCTTTCAAGTATTCTTAGTACTTCATTTCAAACATTTTTTTGTATATCTTGTAGAAAGTTTAACTAATTTCTCATAAATTTGACCAAATCTTCTTTTATAGCAAATTGTTATCTAATTTTTCAATTCCAAAAATATTTCTCAATGTTGTAACGTCCCATTGGTTGTATAAACCAATGGGACGTTACAACACTGAGAAACATACAAAAGGAATTACTTTGCATATTAAATGCTGTCAAATTGAATTAAATTGCGCATATTTTCTCCATAAATTAATAATGTTCACTAATGAATGTGCACTTTTTTAATAAAGGAAGTTCACCTTTTCAACCCGACATACAGAGGTAGCTGTCGAATCGCTTATATTTAAAATGAAACTACACCAGAGAGACATTATAAAACATTTTTCCTTTCGACATAGTAATGCATTATGAAAGAGAACTTATTTTCATTGCGTTACCATGGTAGTTAAAGAGAATTGCATTCGTTATACTTTAATATATATTTGAATGAATAGTACTGAAAACTTTTTGCCTTGCGCAATGTGAAATATTTTAATTAATTTAGTTAATTAATTTAGAAGTTCGATAGCCAAACTTCAAGAACAGTCGCCAACAAATAACATCTGATCAAAACGACTGGATCACAGAAACACTTTTCTAATAGCACTTCATCTCAGTTTTGCAATTATTTTTCATTCACCTTCCTCAAACTGGTAATCACATTACATAACATATTGCAAATATTCTTAAAAATAATTGAATATAAATGAACAGGCTTAATCTCCTTCCCATTATGTTTTACTTCAAATTTAAAGGAATATTTTTCTATCGTTATATGAAATATTAAAATATTTATAAGTTGTAAGTAATGATAACATCAAACTTCTAGTAGTTTAGATTTTCTAATTTTATTTCTATTAATGAAAATCAAAATAAGATTCATATTTTGAAAGCTAACTATGTTATGTACAAACATGATGTCATGATTTGCAACTACAAATTATTGACATTATCTTATCAGAAGTTCATAATATTTTTTCATTCATTTGCTGGAATTTTTGAGATAGGATTTCCAAAATTAATAATGTCATTTAGTTTACATATTCTCTGCAAATAACAATATTATATTGCTTTTATTTTATTCATAAATGGATATAAATATGAAATCATAATTACAATATGATTCTTCCAATTCATATTTGATTCACTCAAATAAAGTAACAATAAATAGATATTTTTTAAAAAATTGCTATCTCATGATATATTTCTCTCAAAATTTCACTATCTCTGTTTGAAATAAAACAAGATTTTTTAATCTTATTGTATAAAATTATGATGGTATAAAAAGAAGTTAAATTAAACATATGACAAATTAAAAACGATTAAATTTCCTAGATTTATGGCCTATTAAGTTTTCATATCTTATCCTTTATAAAAATAAAAAAAATTTGCAGGTTATCAATCATATTATCCTGCAATAAATTCTTACCATCAATGAATTAAATAGTAATTATAGATATTTTGTTATTAATCCATTAAAAATTATGTCAATGTGTGCATGGTCCCTTATGATTTCTTCAGAAAATGACTGCTTCCCTGCAACTCAACGATCAAGAATGGTGAAAGTGGGGAAAAAAATCCATTCTAATGCGTTTTTCCGGAAATTATGAGCAACTGGTTGCATGGTCGGGGGAGTTGGAATAGAAAGGATGGGTGATGAGAAAAATGGAGCAACCTGTATCACGCGAAGATAAATTATGTCTCCTCCCCCATCTTTCCGGTCAAAATAGATGTATTTCACAACTCTCTGGAGTTGTTTCTGGAGACCACAAGTGCCACTTGTCCAGCAATAGATTGTCGTATATATTTCTTCTCCAGTTTTAATGATGTGTGTACATAAATGCCAATGTTAAGACGAAAAGATAGTTTAAAGTAGGCATTTAACTTTAGATGGGTTTTTTGGTTGGTTAGTAAATAATATTAAATCAGATCAAAGCATCTGTTTTAATATTTTAATAAAAGTAATTGATAGAATTATACTTGCTAGAATTTGGGATATTTGTTGAATTATGGATGCTCAACAATTGATTTTCTCATTCAACTAAATTTTTATCTTTAATACATTTTTTTCTAAATCTCAGGTATAGAGTTTTCCTTAAATAAACAAATCCTTCTTTGTTACTTTGCTTATAGAAATTACAAGAATTACTTTAATGAAGACTTAAGACCTTTGCTTAAATTGCAAATTTTAGTATGTTTCAAAAAAGCAATTTAGAAATGAAAATTATAATTTAAACTAATTATTGTTTTTTTAATAATATAATGAGTGAAAATGTTGCAATATATATTATTTAAAAGTAAAAAAAAAAACTAAGATATGCTGAAAAAAATTAATCACTCAAAGATTTTGTGATGGTTTTAATGTTACTTCATAATAGTTTAAAAAAAAAAAAAAGAAAAGAAAAGAAAAAAGAAAAAAAAAAAGAAAAAAAATGCACATTTTACTCAATACTTACACATGCAGTATTGTATTGTATATTGTACACAGTGCTTATTGTATAGTACATGTACATACAGTATTGTATAGTATTGTATACAGTACTTACAATTACAGTTTTTCATTCAGAATGAAGTAGTGTATTTTCTGTGTGACGGTGACTCTCTAGCATTCTGTAAATCCTAAATGGCATTTTCTTAAGAAACCAAATAATTATTTTTTCGTTCAATCGAAATATAAAATGTTTAAGCATTTAACTAGTCAGAGAGAAAAAACGTTCTTAGAGCTTTGCACATATCTAACATGATGCAGTACCTTCATGGTATTTTATTCCCACTGAGTTCGTAGTAAGATATTTTGATTTCTATGGTTTCTAATGAAAAATGCTCCAAGTAAATGCTGTCATGCGCATGAAGCCTATTCCCAGTCCCGTATTTCTCTTGATATCATTTGTATGATGCCGAAATATTTTAAAGAACGAGAACACTTGCCAAGAATTAGTTGTACAGGTCTCTTGCTCAATGTTCTAGGCAGTTATTTCGTACAACTTAAGATCCAATTTAATATTAAAGCATGCTTAAAATCCTTTGTCTGGGATCAAGTACCAAGCAAAGATGCAAAAAACATGTTTTATATTAATGAATATTTTACTTCGTTTTACATACTTTTACAAAAAAATGAATAAAAATAAATTAAAATAGTGAAGCATTTTTAAAAATAATTCCACTCTCTAGAACTAACTGGAAACTAGAAGAAGTTTTCAAAGCCCGTGAGGTCCGGTCAAATAATATATTTTTAATTGACATTACGCGTGGTGTAAAATTATTAAGCGATATAGAAAGTTTACCTTTTCACTTTGTTAGAGATAAAATGAAGAGATTACCTAGAAATTTAATGAATAATAACATTAAGACGTTGCCGAGGATTTTATAGATAATTGGATAATTTCAAAGTCAGAATGCATGAAGCTATTTTTACTTTATATATTTTTTAAAAAAATAAACAAAAAAATAAGCAACAGACCGTCATCTATCTAATACTAATAATGGCAGGTATTGATGCTGGCATACACTCTTCTTCTTTTGAAAATTCAATACTGAATTGAAGACACGCAAATTCAAGGTTCACAAATACGAGACAAGATCAAAGAACTACGCAAGACCCGAAATGCCTCTCAGATATTTTTTATGGAGCAGCGTCATATTATCTCATTTATTCCATCCCTTTGTCTCTCCATTCTTCAAATTTTTTGACTGAAGTGAGCATAAGTCAGCTTTCAACACTACTGCTTTTAACTCCACTGAATTAGACACATCGTCTGCAGTAAAGTCATAGCTGATCCTCATGGCTGCTAACATTAAAGCACAGTTTTCAACTATAAATTCTGCTTTTCCCTTGGATGGCATAAATATTTCTTTTTTGTATGAAGTGATTAGAGGTTATCTTTTGCTTTACAGAGGTACACAAATTTCACTCCTTGATGGTTGTATGATGTAAAGTGGTACCTTTCATGATAGCAAATCATTTCCAAGCATCCTGCATAGAAATTTAAAGTTCAACAATGTGTCTTGCTGTGAATGGAGCTATCCTTCATACCAGGTCATCTTAAAGCCAGTTTGTAACAAGAAGAAACAAGACTATACAACTCGCATATCTACAGATTAACTCTATGTAGTAGATTTTTTTCCTTGATCAAACACCAGACGTTTTGAAAATAGAAAACTAAGACATGGTAAACCACCAGATTAGGACAATATGAATTAACTCCAATCTCTAGTAAAATCTAAAGAATACTCGGTTGAAGGTATCTCAGGATGACATTAGAAATCTGTCATTCTTCACCTAGGCTTCCACACCCAATCATCACTTTGAGAACTGGTTTAATCAACTACTAATTTGAATAGTTTATGAGATAGTATTCACCATTGATGGGTCCTTTGAGCTAGAATCCTTTTTCTACTTGCTTGAATGCTTTTAAGGAATTATATATTATCCATTTAAAAACAATTTTATTAAATAGCTTTTATGCCCAAATTCTATCGAAGAGAAAATATATCTTCTCGGTCAGAAAAAAAAAATACAAATTTATCTAAAAATACCAATACATTAGAATACGCTGTAAACGACAGAAAAATAGAACAGTAAACCTGAGTATCCATGACTTATTTAGATATTCAAACATACATAGATTGTTTTATTGAAAAGTTATAAATATATCTCAGCAGATTGAAAAGATAAAATTACTTATGCAATCTGTATTTTAAGTAAAATGTATGGCAGTATATTTATAGAAAATGTTTTTAATTCCGTACTTTGTAAACTTTGTTTTATAAGGCATTAAATAAAAGCAATTCATCATTCTATTTTGCATAAATATTTATCTTGAAAATTTGTATAAATTCTATCGAATGTAATTTCAAACTTCAACAGCAAGAATACTTTTAAGATTATAATGCTGAATCAGATTATGAATAATCCTGACATTCTAAAGTGCAACATAATTTCAAAATGAAATTAAATTGAAATCAAGTCTAGATTTCAACTAGTTGATCCGTAATTCTTATCCTATGGTTAGAATTGAGTATTTTTTAACTATAAGAATTAGTCAGTATGTGTCCAAGTGATGATAGTTTGTGATTTTTTGTCGCTTAACAATTTTTATTTATTTATTTTTGTTTTTTATACTCGAGAGATATTTGGACCAAAACTTATAGTTTAAAGAAGATTTCAAGCTGATATAAACATCGGAGCTCAAGGTGGTGTTTCAACTCACTAACTGATAGACCAATAATTTGCGAGCAAATAAAGTGGTGAATGCTAGCGTAACACAAGTACTGTTCGGATAATACGAGTATGATCAAAATTAAAATCTATTCCAATGTGCCTCAAAATTGATGACAATTATTTTATAAGAAATTTCATTTGCTTTCCAAATTCAAATGTAACTCTAAGTAGTCTCAGACTATAAAGTAAATGCACATAGTTTGTATGCATATCTGCCGTTCTTTGAGTTACAGCCATTTAAAATCTTTGAATGCACATGCATATTTCAGAAGTCCCATAATCCGGAAGTAGGTTATTTCTGCCATGATTTACAAAGAAACTCTCCTAACGATTTGTTGAAAAATACATTTGAATGTTGCCATAAAATAACAAAAAATCTGGGTCAAAAAAGGGAATTTTATGATAATTTTTACAATCGTACATTTTCTCCATGCAAAATAATATTCCTATTCTTTATCTGCACAACAGTGAAATAAATTGCTGGTTCAAAATGGCAACCACCTAACATAAATAACGAAACATTAAAACCGCTCCAAAACGAAAAAATAAAGACCATTCATACCTACGATGTGAGATTACGAATGTTACCTAACAGTAGTAGAGTCATGGATGATATCCAAATTGGAATTCGTCTCAGACATGATGAGAACGAGCGGTTCTTAAGCGAGTAGGAGGAGGAAAGTGCATTTCAGGAGATCTACTCGAAAGAAAACAAAAAAAAGTTGAGTCAACAGCTGGCTTCGGTTCAAAGGCCGTATTCTTTTTTCCTCCTGCTTTCATGCCCAAGCAAGCACACACAGCTAGTAAACACCAAAATAATGCGGCCTTGGAATCATTCCAGATAGAAGCCGGCGGCACACTGACACGATTTCGAAATTTGATTCAAACTGTCAAGGGTAACATTTAAACTTTGAAGTTTTATTAGGAAAGAGTGTGAAATTTGTGTGTGAAATTGTGAAGAGGGAAAAAAAATATCTTTTTGATTCGATTATGGAAAAGTAGAAAATAACTTCTCGAATTAGAATTTGGTGTTTACATTCCTATCTACACATTTATTATTTCAAAACTAATTGATGGCAATTTTTGTTTATTTTTTTCTAGATTATTTTTCTAAGGTTAATATTAATTTATCAAACAGCTTAAATTTAAAAAATATATTAAGATATAGTTTGTGACATTAAAAATTATTATTGTCTTTTTCGTATTTCAAATGTACAGGATAGAATTTGAATTATTATAACCAAAAATAATCATTTTTATAGTAAATTCTTGTCCATATTATTGCCCATGGAATAAAAATAAAATTACAATTTGTAATTAACATTCATCATTACGTCCCTCATTCAAATTTATTCATATTATTTACAACAGCAAATCATTTACAAATATAATTAACATATGAAATCTATTTTGTGAACTTTGCTTATATATTTTTATGAGTACGAGTAAATATAAAGCAACAAATAATATTAAATATTCTGTAAACGTTTTAAATTTCATACACAAAAATTATTTACAAAAATATTTTTTATATACTAACATATAAGTCTTAATAGAAGTATCATACTTTTCAAATAAAATAACTTGAAATCATTTTTCTTGTAGTAAATTTCTTTCCAATTAAAAGTAATTATTAACATTATAATAATGAAGTTAGTAATAATGTAATTATACATATTGTAAAAAAACATATTCTCTGTTAATGTTCACTCAGTCAAATTGAAAAATGCTATATTTTTGATAAATATTAATATTTAAATATCCCCTTTATATAATTATTTTCTTAAGTAAAATGAACAGGCTAAAAATAAAATGCCTACAGTTTTGTAAATTTATTTTGGATGCTAGACGGTTTTCTTAATCTAAAAGCATCAATATAATGCAACTTAATACAGAAACTGTGACGAAAATGAAACCTAGAAGATAAACATTGTAAATATTTCAAAGTAAGTTACCGTCAATCTTTGTCATTAAGTCAGCGTTTACAAGTTTTGCAACCTGGAATTCCTATTTATAGGTACATCTTGAATGCATGCCAGGTGGTAAACAATCGAGAGTTGGAAACAGATTCTGTCAACTTACTATTATTTTCTTAAAATAAATACTCTTATCTAAATTTCTCGTTGCTTTCAAACTAAAATTTGATTCCTTATTATAGTGCTTCGAGAATCAAATGACGATCATTAATGTTTTCACATATCATTTTCATTTCACATTTTTTGAAAATCTACCTTAGTTTTTAAGCATATTTCATGAAATTTTTTACGGAAAACTGTTGTTCCCATTAAACATTTTTGATGATTTTTTTTGTTTATTAAATCAATATTTTACTTTTTTATTGGCTGTAAAAAACTCTAATAAAAATCAATTTTCTTGTACATATGTAAAGTTAAAAGCTTTTATTTCCTTTTACTGTTTATTTGTCTATAACAAAATTTAATATTCAAAATTATTTGTTGTTTTGAATTTTATAACATTTTTCTAGAATTCACGCATTTCGTAGTTTCTTATGTTTTCTAATAACTTGTTAATACATATATATATATAAATTTCCTGAAACATATATATAAAATATTATTTATTTATGAAACTATCGAAGTAATATGATAGTGAATGTAAATGTATGGTCAATAAGTATACAAAATCATTATAATAATATATTTAAAATAGTTATGCTTATCTTTCAAAAGTAGTTAATAAGCTAACATTAAAATAATTTAAAATTCTTAGATTGAAAATGGAAGCTTTACTTAAATTGCCATCAGCAACAAAAGTTGGTAAATAATTCATATTCTGTTGCTTAGTAAAGATAAATAACTGTTGGTAGCTCCGCTGATATTCTTACACAATCAAAGAATCTCATAATTAGCATTAAAATGAACAAATATAAATATTAGTTTTCAAAAAAGAAATATGGAAACAAGGTGTGCGTCTACAGAAGTGAGTGTTAGAAATACCTGATATAATTCCCTTATTGAAATATTAATTAGTCTAAACTTATATTAGCCTTATTATATACACAATCCAGTTACATTATTGTAACTACCATCTACTTTAGACGTTGGCGTTAAATAATCAATCACAGAAGATAGGTGACAGAGCAGTACAGTTGAAAATATATAAATGGTGTGTGAAGGCTTCAGAAAATATTGCAATCTTCGGTGCAATTATAGATCATCTTTTGAATGTCGTATATATAGCTCCGTTTCTGCTAATGCAGAAAATGAGCTATAAATGTGACATTCAAAAGGGCATGATCATTCGCTTTCGGGCCAAGGATGGAACCATTTTCGAAACACTAAATTTTTGAACTGTTAGTGAGTCACCGTGGTAAAAGCATATCATGCATTTTTCGTTGATTTAGGCGTTGATCACGTCGTTGAGTTTGGAAAGAACCATTATGTATGTTAATCATCGGCATGGCAAATTTGGTTCACAGAGGGCTATAGATGACAGTGAAGAACGACAGCTGCGGAAATGCACTCGGAGAAATAGACGTGCTACTGTTCAGCAACTGACCGCTCAGATGAACCAAGGGGATACCAATAGTATCTCTCAAACTATTGTTCAGTGAATGTTTTTGTGTCTGGGCCTCCGAAGTAGACGTCTGGTTCATGTACTTATGCTAACTGATGCTCATTGGCGACGAAGGCTGGAATTTGCTCATGAGTACCCCAACTGGACGTCTATTGAGTGGCGACAATTAACATTTTCCGATGAATCACGTTTTATGCTCCAATGAACCGAGGGGCGTTCATGTACAATACTTGAAACCTCTGTTAGCAAATAGTCTACAACTTTTAGCGGGACAGGCTGGAAGCGGAAGCATTATGATCTAAGGAATTATTTCCCGGCATTCTTTGGGTTCATTCATCATTGTGAATGGAACAATGGATCAATACAAGTATGCATTAGTCTTTCGGACCATATCCACCCCTATATGCTCGACCTCCAGACTTTTCCTCAGGATGAGGGTATCTATAGCAGGAGAATGCGAAGTGTCATACAGCTGGCAGTGTATGTGCGTGGCTCTAAGAGCACCACCAGTGTTTTCCATTCTCCCATGGCCAGCAAACGCACCTGAATTGAACCCAATCGAGCATCTGAGAGACTCGATCGGATTATTCGTGGCAGGGATTATCACTCACGTATTTTAGCGTAGGAGACCATGGCACTGGAGTCTGCATATCTCAGTGAAAATTTTTAGGACTAATTGATTCTCTTCATGTTCTTCTTGCATCATTCCTCTCTGCGAATGGTGGTTATTCTGGCTTTTTACAGGTGGTCGCATTAATGTGACTGAACTGTATGTTATTAATTACTTTATTAACCTAACATTATTATGATAATGTTAGGATAATGTTGTGTTTTGAAGATTTTTATAAAAGTAAAGTTTGCATTTAAAGTCGAAATGGAGGATTGTTTTGTTTGTTTGTTTTTTCATAAATTAATGTATGAGATTAAGTTTCTATGTCGACTAAAGTGACATGGAATGGCATGAATAATTTATCTTCCTGTTATTTAATAACTTATTTTTACGAAGTGTGGATAATATCTCTCAGCTCCACAAAACATTCACTAAGCAAGTCTTCGGACTTGAAATTATGCTGTTTAATAACATAGATTTGTATTTGTCCCGGTAGTTGTTTTTGAAAAATAATTGACTATTTTGATTTGCCCCAGAATTGTGTCTGATTACATACAAAAACTTTTTTTCTATATTTATTTTTGTACAAATTAAATGGATGTTGGTGGATTTATTCCATACTGCTTTAATTCTTTTCATAAAGAAAAAGTAAATAAAAGCTTCCATTTCTTCCAAAAAATAAAATAAAAATTATTCAACATTTATAATAGGAAACAAGAGCCATTCTTAATTGCATATATGACCATGATCTTTCCTCGAGTTGTATTAAAAATGTCCCACGTAACTTCTAATTTATTGAAGCTATATTCGTAAGGATCCGTAGAGAAAGTCCCAACGAATCAATTGATTCTATCCTATCTGATATTAAGAAAATGGAAACTTTTTTGCTTGATCTTCCTCGATATGGTTGTAATAATTTTTAGATTAAGCAACTCTTAATTCTTCTCATAAAAAATATTATAAGTTCCCACATGCGCATTCTAGTTTTATGTAAGCAATCTATGTCAAGAACATTCATGACGTGTAATAATATGGCATACTTGTCAGATTTTTTATTCCTATTTTAAAAACAATAATTTATTCAGTAATATAAAACCAATAATCATTCAGCTTAAATTTTCTGAATGACAGCAACGTAAAAAATTTAAAATAACATTCCCAAATTTAGCATGATAAAATTTGTTTGATACCAAATAATTTATTTGGAAAAATTTTGTAATATATTACTTACAAACATAAGGAGGAATTTCTCAAATTTCCTATAAGTAACTTTTAACATTTCTTTAGATCCCAAAAAGACATCATTGAATTTCAAAATAAAATTTTTATTCAAATATTTTCTTGCTTAATTTTCATTTATATGCATTCGTTTTTTATGTACACTGTGCACAGAATAATTAAATAATGTATTTTTAGAAAATTACATTTCATCCTTTATATTTTTCTCTCATAACCTTTCATATTCTTAATAAAAATATCACACGTTGCTTATTTTCATTACTAGATATTAATTTTTGTAATATTTGTAAATTAGTGTATACATATTTGAATGAAAAACTTAATAATATAGTATCTTAAATGGACATAAGTAGCATCATATTCCTACTGAAGTGAAGAGAAATCTACAAAATAAACTTAAAGAAAATACATCAGACATTTAGACATTCTACCGAAAAGTGTAACTTTACCTCAGTTGAGCAAAAACCTAATAAATCATATCTGAAGAAGTGACCTGCTCAACTACAATAGATGAAAAAAAAATAACTGTAAAAAGATATAGCCAACGAAAGATGGCGGAAACCATTTTTGGCCAGATAGCGCATTCAACTGTCACCTTTTCCGTCGCCAATGCATATGTACATTTTTTATATGTTAGGGTTCACAAGATCTTTCCTTTCACTTTTCTTTGCTTTGCTCATCTTTTTGTAGGAGCTCTTATCGTCAATTTCATGGGTTCTTTGGGCTGGAAGGGTACATATATATTTTCTTATTTTTTACCTTTCATATTTTTATTCTCCTACATTCTAAAGAATGTCAGTTTCAAGATGTTAGAGTGAGATCTTGACTGATCGGTGGTGGGTGAAGGCACTTCTAGAAGAAGTGTAGTTGAAATTTATTCTTTAAGCGGTGAGGAAATATATTCAATTTTTATTTAGCTGTATGCTGCTGAAATTTTTTTTGTCATTTTTTCGATGATGACAGTGAGTTTTGATGTACAATGGTGGTGATAATTTAAGCACTTTATATAGACTACACTTTTAATGCCATCTCCATCTTAGCAGTAGGAAGTGCCAATTCATAAAATTTTTATTACATTAAAGATTTTTATAGATTAGTTTGATAAATAAATTTATACACACTATGTTTGAAGTGATATTCATTTAATAAAAATCATGAATGAAGTTAATAATGACGTTGATTGCCAGAAATGTTATCAATTCTTGAAAAATTATAAAATTAGATAAAAAAAAATTTTATGTGTTTTGTAAAAGTGCATAAATATTTGAAATATTGAATAATTATTTTAAATATTATTTTTAAGGTTGATAAATAGCATGTTTTCATTATGATAAAATTTAAATACTTTTTTTATGATAAAAACGTATATGAAATTGATTGCACATAAAATATTTGGTTGAGAAAACAGTAAGAAGATATTTTAAATTTTACAAAACTATGAAGAAAAGAGTTATTTTACTTATATCCTGGATATATAACATTCACTTTCTGTTTTCTGTAAAAGCATTTTTTACAGAAAAAAGGAGGAAGTTATTTCACACAATATTGGGCCCTAAAATCAATCAAAATTTCCTGATAATGCGTTCGAAGAAATAGACATAGAAAGAGATTAACTTGAAAGTTTATTTAAGTTACTGTTTTAGTTACAGTGTAAAAATGTTTAAAATAAACGAGGTACTTAAAATACGGAAAGGAAATAATTAACATTCATTTGTCAATCTACAACTATTTAATTAAACAAATAGAGTAAAATTAAGTTGTATGAATTTCATAGAAACCTTGTTACCCACACAGCATAATGATCTTTGATTGTATTGCGGCTGAAATTATTATTATACAGTTTTATAAATCAGAATATAATAACCACATTAAGTAATGTAATATATATTTATATTTATTTAATTTGATACAGAAATGTGTACGTATGTTACAGTTGAAGTGAATACATAAAGATTTTTGCGAGTTCACAAATAATCTACAAGCTTTCGTAAATTTTGTAAGTTTTCATTAGGTTTAATAAAAGGAAAATTTAAATTTTGTTTATTTAATGCAGTTTAGTGCAAATTTAATATTATTTAATATAATGCAAAATAAAAAAATTCGCTTTGTGTAAATTTAATATTAATAAAAGCTGAATATGTGCTTCTTAAAACATTTTTTCAGATTCAAAACCTTTAAATTCAAAGTTAAATTGAAATCATTACTTCCACATAAATTTTGATAATTTGTTAGTTCATTAAATGGTTTATTTTTAGGAAATCTACTACAGAAGATTTCTCATATATTTGTTTTTTATTACAAACAATGAAACAAAACTTCTCTTTCAGTTCTTCAATCTTATACATAATTTTGAATTAAACATTTTGTGTACTTAAATATGTCCCATGTATTTACGATCACAAGCTTCTAGTAAATTACTTTTTTAATCATTTTAAACTGAAATTCCGTACACATAACCATGATAAAATTAATAATTACATAAAATGAGAAACGTTCAATTTGATAAAAGAAAAATGACCTAAGTTAAAAAAATTGATAAAAAAAAATGAAATTGATAAATAAGTCATAGTCACGATTGTCTATCGTGATAATAAGTTATTTTATCAACAGAAATAGACTTTATAATCTCTTATTTAAGAAATCATTGCAATAGTACTATGTTATTATCTTTTGTTATGTTTGCTAAAATATAATCCAATGGTAAAAAAATTCAACTTTTAATTTTATATTTAGAAATTGAGAGATAAAGACATTTGGCAATTACATTTGGAAACTATGTAAAATCATGTGGGTCCGAGCTACACATCACGTTTGCATGTTTGTTGTAATTCAGGACACATAATTGTGTTGCTTTCTTCTTATATGATGTCTAAAAGTTTTTTCATTATCATTCATTATGTTCTCAATAATTTAATTTTCCAATATTTCTCGAGTAAAAATCACATTTGAGTAGACATTCAAACAATCAAGAGATAAATTTTGGGAAACAATGGATTTCTTGGGTCAAAATGAGTAATTTATCTTCAATCAAATTGTGTGGTAAATTTTAAATTTTTTCATATTTGATGAAATGGGTAGTGCATGTCAAAATGATCAAGATATCATTTTCTTACGTAGCAGAATGACAAGTGCATTGGGCCTAGAACATAAATTTCAAAAGGTTATTCCAAACCATGATCATTCTTTGACAAATTACCTTACAATATAAGCACTTATAGTTATTGGTATTATTGTCTTGTAAAAGGATGGCAAGATGGAAGTTAAATTAGTTAAATTAGGTGGAAGAAATTTTTCACAAATGTCTTAAAAAAAATCCGAGCTGCTTCCGGAGGCTATGCTTTTCTAATAAACATTTTTAACCAAGTTTCTGAATCATCATAAAAAAATAATAAATAAATAAAAAAAATAAAAAAATAAATAAAAAAACAGAAACATGAAGGGAAGAAATATGAAAGATGAGTTCAAAAAAAAGAGAATTTTCAAAATTTTTATTCATAAAGGGGAATTAAAATTACAATGGCATGCATGAAATCCTCTCTGTTAGAGACTACTTAGTAGTTCTAGTAGTTCTTAAAATCGTGAGTACTCGTTAGTCGTAGTTTCGTAAGACGAGCGTATATGGCAAATATAGATCCCTATGCAATCGACTCTCAGATGCAAAAAATGGCCGCTAAACTTATTAATCATGAAAATAATTTTGTTTATTTTAGTAAACACTTAGCATTGGTTTTACTATTTTGTAATTTATAAAAATAAAGTTAACAAAACATCATTTAATGTTTCTTTGATCTCGGTATCTTTTAAAGGCATAAACACAAACAATAAATATTTTATTTATGCTTTTACAATCAAATAAAAATATTATTTTCCATCACTTTTTTAACAGACTTGTCTAGTTAAGGCATTTCTTCCAGGGAAGTAAGTAGCAAATAATACAATAAGTCGCATCTGACAAATGCGATCCATTAACACGGCATTTATTTAAAAAGTAATATCTGAGAAAATTTCCCCTAAATTTCACCGAAAAAGCACTACTCCATCAAAATACCCTCTTAAAGTCTTTCAAACCCTTAAAAACAAGATTTAAAATGATATCTTTAAGTACACCGTCATCCATCCGGTAAATGTCGAGTACGACGATTCTCATTTTAGCCAGTTGAACTATAAAAACGGAATTTTTTTTCTCTTTTTTTCATGGAAAAGGATATGGAAAAATTCCTAAATCCATCGGAAGAAATAAAATAGAGGGCGAAGGATGAGTGAGAAATAAGAGATGCCGAGGTGCTTATTTTTCCAGCCATCACTCAGAACCGGTGACAGTGCATCCCCGACAAAATGGCGCCTTTCTTCTTGTGGTTGGCCCCTTTCTTCTCTAGCCTGCTCTTTTAAGTTGCATTATTTTTCATAGAAAATTTAGTATAAAAAATAAGGGGATCAAAGGTAAACTTCTTATGGCCCACAAGATTGTTAAAATAAGTGCACGTGAAAACTAAATTATGTGTATGGAAAGACTGAAATTTTGGTTATCCTAACTGTGAAAACTATATTTGGATAGCTTACTAGTGTAAAATAAATAATAAAATAGAATATATGTGCTTTTAACTAGAGCATATGAAATATTACATGAAAATCTTAAAAAATAAAATTAATTTTGCGCGTTTATCTTTAGCATTAAAAATTATGAATACTACTTTTGCACTACTACTAATTGTTGTTGTAGCAATAATACAACTACAGTAATACAACACAGTAATATAAATAATGATATATTTATATTGAATGTAAACACATTATTGTTTTTAAATTAAGCAAATAATTTTCTTATGTATTCATTTTATAAACACTAGTGTTTAAATTTAAGGATAAAAAATAAGTACCGAAATATACGAATAATATATAAAAAACGACAAGAAATTACTGTGTAATTAACACAGTAATTTCATAAATCTACTTCAGTATAAAGATTTAAAAGTAATTTCAAGAAAAATAGTAAAAAAAAATCACTCAGTTGTTGAAATTAATTGCTTATATTTCATTTGCCTGTTTTTATGCACTAATAAGATTGAAGAAGGAGTTTTTTTATTGATTCTTACTTATAATATTAATCTCATAACACAATTCAATGTAATACTTCTGAGTCCTGTTGTACTACAACTTAGTAAGTAATTGAGTAGAACAAAACGTGATCAAAATCGCAGTATCTTTCTTTACAAATCATCTTTTAATTTTAAATCGACTAATGAAGAGTTTCACCTCACACTGTGGCTTACTATTTCTCTGAAAATATCTTCTCGAACTTTTCAGTCACGTTCACAAATCACAACAAAAAATTTAGTACTTAAGCTCTCCATAAACACATACATTAACACTTAATAGGAAAGCAACATATATTGGAACAAATGAGAAATTAAAACATCTAATTCAATGATTTGAATTTAAAAAAAACATTTTTACATTTTTTTGCATTTTTGTTTTCTAAATTTTAATAAATCTTAAAATTTAGAAAACATAATCTCCAGTTGCACTTTCCACTTTATGACTAATGAATTAAAAAGTTTGTTTAATATTTGTGAAGCTTTTGTAGCCAGGTAATGTATATCTATAAATGAAATCTTTCAGAGTAACCTAGATATGACGAACTGAAAAAAAATTTTAAATTTTTAAAGAGTACCGTATTTAAACATTAGTTGGAAGGTTTTCAAAATATTGCTCTGATATTAGTTAGCAAAAAACTACAGCTTAATAAGCTTAAAATAAGTTGAGTTCATAAATTTAATGTGAATCATGTTCAAAAGGTACTTTTTGTAATGATTTTTATTTCTTTCAAATGCTTGGCAAAATACTTATTATACTATTAGGTCCTGCGTTTTGACATAAGTTTATAATTGAAATAAATTCAATGATAAATAAGTACCAAGGGTACTCAGTAAGTATACCAACGTATCATTAAAAATGGGTGGGTCATCGTAATATAGAAGTAGAATCTACGCAGAAGATTTTCAGATTTGGCCTACCATTCGCAAAAGTACCATATTATTTGGAGGATGTTACGATTACCACCAGTTTTTCATGTCCTAAGTGCCATTAGCGAATATGATAGACCTCCGGCAGGGTCGATATAGACACACTTAGTTCCGGATTGATAATTTATGTTTACCTTATGTGAAGAAATTATCGGATGCGAAAATCAAAATTCCTTTACTTCTGCGGTGGTAATGTCCCATTTTTCATGCTTCATATATAACACCATAATAGAGGTCATTTAAATCTTAATAACCTGGTGTTATTATAATACTAATAATAGTTTTTATTATAATAATAGTTTTGAAAGGAGTTTGTTACCTCATATAACTCCTATTAGAATCCCAATGGCTCGTTAACTTCACACTGCTTCCCGTAAGATAAGCAAAGTGAAGTATCACATGACATGCGCTATGAATGGGAAGGTGACCACATTCTGCCTCACAGGGTTGGTTGTTGGAGCCCCATGCGTTAGGAACGTTTCCACGTTAATACATGACGTTGAAAATCCTTCCGCTGATGTAGCTTGGATCAGGAAAGGAGGATGACACCTGAGGTATCGAATTTTATTACCTGAATTGACCGTGGTTAAAAATTACAGGGTCACGGAGCTTGAAGACTGGCAAACCCGTTAACCTTAAAATACAGATCGTGGCTTCCAGCAACACTATACATACAATCTTTATTAAAATGCATCGTCTTGTTGATTAGTTGCATACCTCCATTACTTGTCTACGTGTGTCCATAAAAGTTTTCGGTTAAAAATATTTTTGTCCTATAAAAAATAGTTTGAAACATAAAAAATATATGACAAATTATATAAATTGAAGATGAAGAATTTTTATCATAATTATTAATACAGTACTTATTTTATCTCTTAAATTTAAATAGTTCATTCATTATGACAACAAAATTAAATATAAGCAAAATGTAAAAAACTATTCCTAAAAATATTTGGATGATCACGTTTACTACAACGAAAATTATTTTTAAATATAAATACGTATTTAAAAACAGTTTTTGAGAAATATTTAATTTTTTGTGATACGATTTCGAGTAATGCCCTCAAATATTTATTCTTAATGTGTTTACTCCCTATTTCTGTGCTCTCTTAAATTCTGCACTGTGTTGCTCAAAGTTATGTGTCGCTTAAAACCGTTTTTAAAGTCTGAAAAAGAGAATAAACGCAATAAAATGGAAAAAGGCGTTTTTTTTAAAGTGTAGAATTCCATCAAGTTGTTCAATTATATCAGAACAACTGTAGATCATTTTAACATGTCCCACGGGGAAAATAAAGAATCCCTATAAATGAGTAGTAAGTTTTTCAACTGCACTACTGGAGTTTGAAATATACTTTGGAATAAGTCTTTTTTATCTCCCAAAGAATTCACACCGAAACCATACAGAATTAAATTTACAGTTTTTGCTTTTTTCTCTTATTTATTTATCTTATCATTTATCAACTGTAACAGGACTTGAAATCATCTTGTTTTTTCAAACAGTTAAAAAAATAAGGACTGAAAATTTAATTGTGCCGGTTGTTTTAAGCCAATGAAAATCACAAATAAAAAATAAATTAGGAAATAAAGATAAAGTATATATAAGCAATATTATATTAACAATAATTTAAATGGCACAAAATATATAAAAATATATTTTATGTCACTAACAAATCTACAAAAAATGCCACTTATGTGTTAGTAATGCCAAAATATTTTTAGTGTATTTATATTGTAAAGAATATTATAAGAACGAATTAATATAGTTAACAGTCAATATAAAAAGAAATAATAAACTTATGAGGCATTAAATATAGTTCTACATATTAATTCTACATCCAAGATATTTAAAGTCATAATTAAACATCTTACATTTTGAAATTTAATTGAAATAACAAGTCTATTTAAATTCTGGGAAAAATAAATTGAAATCAGCGTTATTTATGATAAAATGACATTGATATCATTAATAAAACATTTCACTTAACTCATAAATAATTTTATCAACAAAACATACAAATATGATAATAGTTACATTTTACGAATGAAAAATAAAAGTATCAAATTTACTTTTACAATAAATATCATTGGTTAATTCTGATAATGGAGAAATTAAACTAGAGTTCATAATTATATTTTAAAGAATTATTAGAAAAGGCATGACTTCTTGTAATATTAGCTTATTGCTATGTGTTAACTTGAGATTTTATATTATTGTTATTTAAAATCGTAAATACTTAAAACTAAATCCTGAATGCTTAGTTTTGATTTTTTTTTCTTTTTCCAAGTCAGAAAAAAGTGTATAGGTATTTTTCTATTTAAAAAATTTGACTTGTAAGTTTGACAACAAAAAATAGGAACATATATGTTTTTAATTCTTCGGAGTTTTCAGCTCATGGTTGTGGTCTTTAGTTTAAATGTTTGCAAGTTCGATTTCAATGTCAATAGTAGATTTTTTTTGGTGTATATGCTTATTAAGGTGCTGTAAATACCGACTACTTTGACTTGAATGATTAACTCTTGTTTGAAATAGGTGACCATAGGGTGATAAATGAAGCTAATAAAAGTGTAGGACGTTTTTTATAATTTTAGGAACAATGAATTGAGTCTGATAAAAACTTTATTACTAAGATTTTTTTTCAGAATATTTAAAGCCATTATTTCGGCACTTTACAGTTTGGAAACAAAGAGAACAGATAAATTAATTTGGTTATCAAACATTGTGACGAGACTATGTTGACAGTTATCAAGCAATGGGACGGAATATATGTTTTGGAGTAATTTTCTTTTTTCATGAAATAAAAGTATACGAATGATTGCATGTGGTTTCTGTAATACATATGATATTGTTAGAATAAGCATATTGTTTAAAATTACCATTTTGACAGTGACATTAAATTTTAATAGAGTAAATATTTTTACTCCGTTGAGTCATAACTCATTAAAATTATGTATAATTTTTTATAAAAATTTCCCATATTGTGCTTATCATAACTGTTTATGTGGTTATAAATTGCTTCCAAGATATTTATAAGTCTACAACATAATATCTTATGGTTTGAATTTCAAAGTAAAGAGATATCGCTAGGGAGGAAACCCTGAAAATTCTTAAACGCTATTTTTAACAGATGTGTTTGAACATAGAAAGTATGTAAAATGTATTTTTCAATAAAAGGAATAAATCTCTAATCTGCGAATTTTTTTTTTATTGGATTTGTATAAATATTTAATATTTTCCTTATAATGAATAAATTTAGTCCTCAAAAATAACAAAAACTCGACAAATAGTTCATATAAAGTAACATATTTATGAATTTTGAATACCTTATTTTATAATAACTTGTTTGTATTTTTTTGTTGATTAATTTTTAGATGCACGTTTTGAAATGTAGAAAACTGCTATATTTTCATCAGTAAAATAATATTGCATATTTTACGGTATGATAGTTAAAAATTAAAAATGATTTTTAAAGAAACTTCATTTACTTCTCTATTTCAAATATTTTCTTTTTTTAATATTTTGCACATTTTTCGCATTTTAATATTAATAGGACAAAAATAGTTTTTAAAAAAGACCATATATATATATATATATATATATATATATATATATATATTATTTTTGTTATTATTACATTAAAAAATAGCCTTCCACAAAATAGATTTTTTCTTCATATGATTTTTTCTGAAATACATGTACAAATATTTAAATAATTTTATGTATTCTTCAAATTTTATTTCTATTTTTTTCCGATCACTAATCCTTCAGAATTAAAATAGCACTTTGAATAGCAAATGAAAATGAAAAAAGTAAATGCAGGTTTATGCAAAAACTTATAATAGGCAAATATAGCTATAAAAAAACAGAAAAATCGGAAAATAAAAAGAGATGCAAAAAAACAGAGCCGAAGAATCAACGAAGTGTAACAGATACGTACTTATTTTTTCTCTTACTCTCCTTTTTTCCCACATCTTTAGAGGAGGTAGAGAAATGGGATTTCATTATTTTTTTTCCTCATTCGCTGTGTTTAACTGAGAAATCTTCGACTTTTCCATTCCTTCCAATTACTTAGATTTGCAGGTATGCCATTTGGAAGAAAATGATATATGTATTTTTTCAGATTCCTTCCTTATTTTTTATTTTTATATTTTGGTTATTTATTTAACATTTCCAATACGATATTGCTGTTCATAGATATATATTGAATTAATTTAAATATTTTTAAATTCGTTTAACATTTCATCTCATTACTAGCACATGATGCATTCGCTACGATAACATGGTAATTATTCGAAGAAGCTTAAAAAATGATCTCCCCATTAAGTCATTTTCTATACATTATCTGTTGTAGCACCAGCATATTTCTTCGCCATTTAGAAAAACGACCAATCAGGAGTTCCTCTTATATATAAACTTCTGCCACAAAAGGTGTTATTTTACTTAAAGATAATTGTGACCATAATCTACCTTAACTTGCACAAGCCACCTGTAGTGAAAATGAGGGAGGTTCGATTAAGTACGGATTCGGATTCAATATCTTCCAATGATGAAAACCATCCTCTAACCAAACAGAACACCATGCCCTAATAAATTGTCTGCAATATATTTATAAGGTTTTGAAATATAACAATATATAACATTGCCATTTTACTTGTGTAAATAAATTAATCAAAATTTGAGCATAGCAGGAAAAATTTTGATGCTAATAGAACTTTTATCTAATTCCATTATTAGTTGGAAAATATTTTGATTTCTTCTTTTAAACAGAACAATAAAAGTTTTCCCTTCACTTCACTTAAGTTTTTTTCCTGAACTTGTATTGTTTCCCTAATTTCTATCATTTGCTATGATAAAGTAAAGTATATAAATTTTTTTTAACTGTGTTGTACTCCTTTATTGTTATTATTTTATGGATGTTAATTTCAACCAAAAAATAATAAAGGAAATGTAGTTTTTTTGAAATTAGATATTTATTTCGAACAAAGAAAGAATGTTTAAAATTATTTTATTATTAATAAATATATAATTTATTATTAATTATAATTAAAAACTTTTGTTTAATATTTTTTAATATTGGTTAAATATGTTAAATATTTGTTTTAATTATTTATTTATTTAACTGTTCGTGATATTACATTTTCCCATTGACAAAACTTAGGAATATAAATTTCATCTTAAGTTTATATTTTTTAGTTAATTTGATAATAGATTTGGTTACGTTCAATCGTTTTGTAAAACAAAACCTGTTATTTAAATGAATTATTCAGAGAAATAAAATCAAATTTAAATTATTTATTTTGGTTACAAAATTACAGGAAATTGTTCGAGAAAATTATTTGTTTTTTATTTGCATATTTAAATTAATCAAACTCTAAATTATATACATTTAATGAAATCTTAATTATAATTTTAAATTTATTTGAATTAAAGTATAATGGAGAAAATAAAGATATATAACAAAATTTCAAAGTTAATAACAAACAAAATTATCAAGAAAACTTTCTTTTTAAAAACAAAAACAATTATGTATTATCAAAAATAGCTATAAGCATTTTTTTCCTTTGCCGTGTTGAATGAAAATTTTATAGATTTAAAATAAGTCTTTTGTTTTTAACAAAAATAAAATAAACTGCATTTTAAAAAAAAATAATTTTAATTTTACAATTGTATTTTAACAATCCCTATTCAATTTTCATTTTAATAGGAAACTAAACTTACTTTTTTATAATTAAGTAGCTCTTACATTCATTGTATTTTAACAAAATTTGTGAAAAAATTAATTTGAAATAAGAACACAAATAACGAAAGGAAATTTTTAAGCATTTACAAAAGAAATGAATTTTGTAAGGCTTTAGAATGTATGTCTATCGAAAAACACGGGAAGGTAAAGACAAAATATGTGCTAAAAATTATTTTAAACATTAGAGACTTTATTTTTAACCGGTAATACTCGGAAATCAAAGCTATTTGGTTAAGAAATATTCATAAAGTACAGCAAATCATTTAATTAATTAGTTAAATAATATAAAATAATATATTTGGTCAAAAGTTTTTAACAATGAAGTAGTTCCTATGCAATTTAATACTATAATAGACATTTTTAAATATTTTTCTAATTAATGGCAAATATATTTATTTTATATAATATTAAATCAATTATTTAGGATTAATGAAAAAAATTAATAACTAAGTACTTGATTTTCATAGAAAAATGTGACATTGATTTTTTTAAGAATACAATTGCATGCTTAAAATTTTTGTCAGTTTCTTGATAAGTTCTATAAATTACCATGTACAACTGTGTCTATCCTTTATTGAAAGCTTTTCCATAATGATTGTATTTACATTACAATTTATAATATGACTATCATCATATGTTCTCATTATTAATTGGGAAATATATGTTTTCCTTGTTGGAAAATAGTTTTGTATAAGAACTAGCTTCCACTCAAGTTATAAGATAACCAGGTTATATTTTTCACAATAGAATAATAAAATTCTATTAAGTGTTTTATCATCATTTGTTTTAGAGTTTTTATTATTTAAAGTTTAAGGGACATGATTTTTTCTCTTTGCACTCGTTGATTCAATAATGCATCAAAGGAAACAAATCATCCAATTTGAAGAAACAATACACATTAAAAATAAAAGTAATCAAAAAATATTCGAACTTGAAAAGAATTTATTTTAGTTCAATTTGTCTTCCTTAAGAGATAATCTGATGAAAGAATCAATAAAAAATATTACACCAAAAGAAAATGTAAATGAATTTATAACTTCGAAAATAGTATAGCAATTCTCTTTAGTATTGATATATATGAAAAAAAAACTTGATAATATTTTCCTTAAAAAACTAAAAGCATAAACTTAAAAAAATTCATTTGCATTGAGAAATGGTTAAATGTATTTTTATATTGTATTGCATTATAATTACTTCGTGTAAAATATTCACAACATAAAAAGAATATTTTTATTTCCCTACAGCTCTAGCTTGTTAAAAAGCTTATGATTTACCTACGATTATTCTTTTCGTAGTAATATAAAATTCTAAATAGAATATTTTTAGCTTTCTTTCTACTTATATTAAATTTAATTCCACTATCAAACAGAAAAAATGATTCAAGCCTTTTGCATATCATTTGGTACATTTAATCAGTTTAAGCATTTAATTTATAATTGAAAAGAAAATAGCGTTTATATATATATATATATATATATATATATATATATATATATATATATATATATATATATATATATATATATATATATATATATATATATATATATATATATATATATATATATATAAATTTTTAGCTGTGGATTGTAAGTTAATAACAATTTTGGAGTACATTCATGTGTTACAAGAAAGTTAATTAATATAAGTTCTTAAAAATTAAATTATTATAATGTAAATTATTTATATATATATATTCTCTCCGCAGAATTAAATCATAATACCAAAAATATAATATGATAAAGAAACATTTAAGTTACATTTTTACTTAGAAAACAATTATTCATATCTATGTTTATTAAATTTATACTTTTTGAAAGTAACAAAAGTAATATTTTTTTTATACTTCCGAACAGTAATTTTATACATAAAAGTTTTAATGCCTTAATTAACAATTCAAATAATGAAAGTTAATTTTAAAATTATAAAAACTCATTGAATTACTTTATTTAGGTAAATATACAAAAATAAGTGATATATGAAAGTACTTTGAAATCTCCCCATAGCTCTCATAATAGAATGGTCAATTACATTTTAAATAAGTACAATTAGTCACTTACTGAGTTAAATGAAATAAAATTTAAAAATTTTATGCTAAAAGTATATTAGAGCTAAATGTTGTTATTGTCTTAAGTCTAATGTGAAATCTTAAATCAATACTTAAATATTTCTTGAACATGACTAAAAGAGATGTAATACTCGTACTGAGATAAACATCCCTGCTTTTCCACTGAGATTGGAACTCAGATCTACAAAGTGGGAAACGATAACCTGTTTACACAGCAAATGTGAGCTTAGAGATATAAATAAATCAAGAAAATGGAACTATTTAATTTTATCAGTTTTATACCTAGTTTTATAATTTACGATTTTATTCACTCAGAGTAAAAAGCGTTTTGCAATTCTAAAACTAATATCAATTTATATAGTTAAACAGATCTAAAAAAATAATTTCTAAAACAACAAGGAAACATAATCTAACTTCCTTTTAATCAATTTTGCATTTCATATATTTATTACACGGAAGTACATTTATTGACAATTTATAGATAACATTACAATTAAGATTTAATTTAAAAGTAGTGATGTATATACTACATAGATTATGTAAATTGGCATTTTAAATTTTGACTGATGAATACAGCATTGGCCATTAAAATCTATTTATTATTTTTTACATATGAATGGTCGTAATTTTGGAATATAATTTAGATTAAGTCTCAGAATAGCTTCAACTTATTGACACAAGTTCTCATTCATCTTATATTATATTGTTCAATTTGTTTATGCACTTCCTGTTGTATGCTTCAAAGATTAATTAATGAACTAATAGTCAGATACAAATGATGCTAAATTGGCTTTCATGATTGCCAAAATTTGTATGTTTACTTACTTCTAATTACAAAAATTTAAAATTACTGCAAAAATTTACTTAATGAGCCAAATTAAATCGAATGATTTAGTAGGCTCACATTATGGCAACGCAATCGAAACTACATACAAACAGACAAAAGCTGATAGCTAATAGCTAAAGCTAAGCAACGTATTTAAATATATTATAGCACCTCTAAATGTTTTTATTTTTTCAAGAAACATTTCCACAATATTTTTTGCTGTTTGTCAATATTAAATGTAATTTTTCAATTAAAAATTTCCCATTCCACTTGAATTTATTTACAATATATGTTAACATAGATATTCTGCTTTACAAATTTGTAGTGTTATAACATTTAATTAAATATTTGACAGCTTTTATTCCGCTATAAGACATTAATAATTTGGAAATTACAATGTTTTACTATTAACTGAAACTGTCTTTTATACAGAACTCCAATTTTATTTATTTTCAAACAACCTAATAATATACTGGAATTTTTTAAAATCAATTTAAAAACTACATAGAACCGACTTTTTAAATTAATCCTTAAACAAGGAAACTTTTCATAAACACTTAATATCAGAAATTCGATAGCAATACTCATTCTTAGTATAATTCCTTGAATAATAGTTTCGATATTATCGCTCAAAACTTTTATAATGCTTAAAACACACAGATATACATTAACACCACAGTGTAACAGATATTAATTTATGGCTTCTGCTAAGTAATAACTTCTAATAGTGCCATAAGTGAGCTAAAAGACTGAAACATCACTACTTACTTAATTTTTTGTTCTTGACAAAATGAGGGAACCGAGAAAATTTGTAAAAATAACACGCGTTCATCATCGATCATGTCTAAATAATAGTGTCATTAAGAACTCATAATCTGTTTTGGTAATGTTTAAGCTGAATAGAAGATGCCAGCGGTGCAACTTTCTCGGAACCGTGACATAGGGGTGGTGCTGATAAACATTTTAAAACTTTCGTTTACTGTCCTGCTGCTTCCTTCAAAGTAAATCGTTGATCTCCTATTACTAATTAAAACCAACTAGTTTTAGATTTTTATGTTTTTGAATAATTCATCAAAAATAATTACCTTAAGTATAATTTGGCGTTTTTTACTACCATGTTAAACTTTAAACAATACATTTTGTGTAATTACTTTGGCTTAAATTTGGAAAATGACTATGAAATTTGTAAAAGAATTAAATACTTTTTTTCCTTATTCTGAATTTCTGATTCTAACAGGTGGTAGCGGGATGATGAAAAAAAAATAGTTTCTGAGGAAATACCATAAAATCAGATTTAAAAAATATTACTATTTGGAGATTTAGCCTTAGTGGACTTATATTTTGACCTAGCAATGGTTATTTTTTGTTAATAAAACTGGCATAATCTAAGTAACATTATTTTGGATAGATATCATGCTTTTACGGATATATAGGTTTAAATTGTTCATATATATTTTGTAATTGATGACAATAGTAATTTAATTTAAAAGAACTCACGAAACGAAAACTAATTGGTAAAGTACTGAAGTTTTATTAGAATCATTTAAAATCATCAGAAATTAAATTTTATTATCTATGTTTATTTTGTAAAATCCAGAACACAAAATAGTAGACTTTCAAAAGATGTTTATTAATAATCATTAATATATATTGAGAAATGTTAGAAATATGGTGTGATGTTGGACTCAAGTATTCAATAAAATATTGATAATTTCAAATAATTTATACAACTGAGAAAAAATTGTTTTGAAATAAGCATTTTATGCTTGAAGGAAAAAATATTTTTTAAAAAGCATGTTTCAATTTAACTGCAAATTATAATAAACTCATATTGTGATAAATCTGTCAATGCCTAAAAAAAGGTTGTATAGCAAATTATATAATTCTCTACTTCAAAATTTATATGTAAGTAAATAGGATTCCTTATAAATAAATATTTCGCTACGTTTTTGAAAACTTTGTGATATATTTTTTTTTTGTTTTTGTGAATAACGACGTATTTGAAAAAGTAATATGATTCCTAAAGATTTATTTTATATTTATATTTTATCTACAATAGGGTCTACAGAAAGGCTTTAAGTACTCTAAAGATTATGTTTCTATATATTTAAAGAAATTTCTGAATTTTCAAAAAATAGTATTTATAATTCAAAAACAAAAATACAATTCATTAAAAAAAACAGTTCATTTTGTCTTTCAATTTCCAAAACGTTTCTTCGAATAATAGTTAAATATGATCTACTAGTAAAATTTTCTAAGAATACTTCTATATGAAGGAAAGACTAGAGTATTAGAAAATTATATATCATTTTACAAAAATTTTGTTATTATAGTTTTGTTTTATGTTATAGAAAATTGGTCAAAAATCTGTGTGAAATTTTTAATATAATTTATTAGAAGTAATTTTTGTAAACATCACTTTCACTTTATATCTTACTATTGCACTAAGTTTTATAGAAAAGTATAATATTTTTTATTAATATATAACAATTTTAAATTTGTACATGAACGTTTTACTAAATATTATTTACTATCGCTACTAAGATGATATTTTGATGCTAAATTTTAATAATTCAAGTTTGATAACTCCCTACATCTTTTCATTCTACCAAAATATTTTTACTTGTTTTATCTTTACTTATGTAAGGGAATCTGCCGATTTTAACGCATCATTTGTTATTGAATCTTATAAGTTAGTTAAATATATATACATATATATATATATATGTATGTATGTATGTATGTATGTATGTATGTATGTATGTATGTATGTATGTATGTATGTATGTATAAATGCTTTTATTTATCCACATTGGAAGCAAACAATGTTAAGGATATGGAAGTTTTTATTCATAATTTTGGTCTACAGAATATTTGTTGGTTATTTTTGTAAAAATTTCTCTCTATTAGCTGTTAGAATAGTTGCTTTAGGAAAAAATAAAAATAATAGAATATTATTATTCCAGATATTATAAGAAGAAAAGTAAGTAATTAAACAGAGGCATAGATTCAGAAATATCATTATTGATTCTTCCAAATCTGGAGGGTGGATATTAATAGTTTTGATTCTTTTTGAACTGCAAATACAAGTTACATTATTTAGTTATTGCCCCCAAAAATCTTTGTAAAATGTAAGACAAACGAAATTAACAAAGAAATTAGGATTCAGAATTCCCAAACTTGGTAACAATATTAGAAATTTTCCATCTGGGTATACAATCAACACATGATTTTGAATACTTTTCAAATTATATATATTTATATACGTGTTTGTTTAAGTGGTAATCAAAATAGTAGAAAGACGTGTGAATAAAAATTGTATTTTTTAATTAGCTATGTAAGCCGTAAAATGTAATAATTAATAAAATTTTTATAAATAGAAATTTCTCTAGTGTATGAACTTGCTCTATTAAAGTTTTGTATAACTTGGAATTTTTTTCAAAAGCATAAAATGTCGGGACCAAAACATGTCATTTTTTTAAGCTTTCCAAAGTCATGAAACATATACACAGCATGCCAAGACAAATTTGCCAAAGCAAAATCGTGCACTGAAAAAAAATTTCAGTTCAAGCTACAAGCAGCTATCAAAACTGATTATAATTTTTAAAAAGCGAGTAACAAAAGCAAAAGTGGATGCAGAGCTCAGTTAGCAACTAGATTCTTCAGCATCAATGATTGCAGTTAGCAGGTACCTTCATAAACAAAACATTTATGGCAGAGCAGTAGTTCTCAAGTCGTTTGTCACTGCCAAACTTCCTTTGTAAATGAGTCCCATTCATATAACCTAGTCAATTGATATTTAGTA
Source organism: Latrodectus geometricus (assembly GCA_026290005.1). Lineage (NCBI taxonomy): Eukaryota > Metazoa > Arthropoda > Arachnida > Araneae > Theridiidae > Latrodectus > Latrodectus geometricus. The sequence goes on along the minus strand of JAPDSC010123516.1, from coordinate 316,306 downwards.
GAAAGTAATACGTGCTGACGAATCGTCTTTCAGTCTCTTTCTTACAACAAGATGTGAGATATCAAGGCATTAAAGTAGAGAACATCTTCACAAACATATGTTCGTGAGTTTCTCTTTCCAACTGCCAAGCATGGAGACAGGCATGTTATCATATGGGCATTCATGTCGTGGTTTTTTCTTGACAAACCATAATCTTGAAAAGAAAAATCACTAGGAAGAAGTATAGAGAAATTTTTACTGACCAGCTACATTTTTTAATGCAAAATATATTTCCTGCAGAAGATTTTTTAAGAAAATATTGCGCCAACCCAATCTCACATTAGATTGATGAACACGAGGATGAATATAAGCATTTACACCCATCCGTGCAGTCATCCTACTTCAATATAACTGAACATTATGGTATATTTTAGAATGTTCAATACGAAAATAATATACTATACCACCATCTCTCCAAACTTCAGCACGTGTTGGAATCAGTTTCAAGTGAATTCACAAATGTGTATGTATATATGTACAAATATGTAACTCGATTTTCTAGACAATAAAAAAACATTCATGATATAGACTTTTTTACAAATCAAAGCATTAAAATTTCTAAATGAATTGGGTATAGAAAATATTACTTTTTAATTCACTAAACTTCAATGTTTTAAAAATCAGCTAGTGCAATTAATTTTTTTTATTTAAAATTCAACTAAATAAATAATTAGAAAATTGTTTATATATGATGTAGTGTTTTGCTAAATTAAGAAAATGTAAGAAAGTAAACTAATAAAATAATTAAAAGTCAACAGTTATAAATTTTAACTAAATATGTAATTAATATGGACTCAAGAGTTGCTTGAATAGTTATGGAAAAGTAACTAAGCTCACAAAGCTTCATAAATTCTTGAATCTGTAAATCTTACGGAATTAGAATATATATGTCCTTTTTCTTTTCTTTTTACATATTTATACACTGAAAATACCTTTTTCTTTTCTTTTTTTATATTTATACACTGCCTATATACAGAGCAATACAATATAAATTTCTATACTACAATTTACAAGAACAATTGTCAATATTTTTATTAAAAATATAAAATTAATCGCATACTTCTTCTTCTTGAGCTTGTCAGATATGTGGCACCTCTGCATTGTTGCATTTTGTACCATGCTCCAAGCCCAATTTTTTTTTCTAGTTCCATTGTCTTGGGTCACCAACTTTGTTTATAAAGTCTGATAGGCCCTCAATGGAGTTTAGGTGTAACTCTTTAGGATATGGATTACCTAGAGTAGGGAATCTTGTAAGGGCAAGAGCATCACACTCATATAGGATATGATGAACTGATTCTACCCCTGCGTGGCATTTCCTACAAATTGGTTCCTGTTTAAAAAGTCCGTATGTATGAAGGTGTTTCCTGAAATGATAGTGCCCAGTAATGAAGCCTACAATTGTTTGAGTCTTCAATCTTGGGGGTCTAAGAATTTCAGATGCAATTTTCTCAGATGAGTTGAAAATCATACTTTTTGCATGTTTCTGTCCAGGAGAGTCACGCCAAACTTTGTTCATCTCCTGTTTTTCCCCTTTTTGAATGGCCTTCCTTGTAGTCTTCATGTTGATCCCACAAAAGGGTTCCATTCCTATTGGATTGAAAAAGGATCCCTGTTTTGCAAGTTCATCAGCTCTTTCATAATCGCATACTTAGAAATTCATAAATACGTAAAATTATTTAAGATTATTTAATATTTTCCCTTGGCTGATTTTTCTTTTCTTTGTATTACTTGTGTAAAATGTAACAAATAGTTCAAAATTAGTTTACAAAGTAAATAAAAAGAATAAAATAAAAGAGTGAATTGTAATTTTCAATTAAAACTGAATAAATATTGCTCTGATAATAATACGATTAATTCAAGCATGAAACACCGAATTAGCACTCTCATCTGTTTTCCGTTCAGCAATTTGTGTTGTGCGTTATTGCTTATGTTAAATTATAATTCACGCGTTTTAACAAATTGTAAATCTTAAGTGAATCAATCTTTCTGTACATAATGTACAGAAAGTGATCTAAAGTGAAAAATAAACTATTTTTGTTGGATCATTTTATACCAAATTTTCATCTATCTTAAAAATGAAACCAATTAAATTGTAAGTAACATTAGAAATGTACGCAAAAATCACTTGTAGAAAAAAGATTGTAAAGATTAAGAAATAAAATATTTATTTGTTACTTTTTTAAAGATTTTTTTTTTCAAAATTTAAACTTTTGACGTACTGAACATCGTCTTACTCTCAAAAACTTAATGGGAAATCAATAACTGCCGAATACGTGTGCTATTATGTTATTTCTCACAAAGGAAATGGCTGTGAAATATCGATACTTTTATTTCGATATCGATTGTCTAAAAACATGATTTTGAAACGCCACAAATACTTTCTTTTTTCTGTTCTTAAGTATTATTAAGAATAAAAAATTGATCATACAAAGCTTGGAATTTATTTGATAAACTTTCCCACACATCAATAATATTTGTAAGTAATAAAAATATTCCTCGTGTATTTATATAAAAATATAACGAATTTTCAGCAAACTTAGATCTTAAAAATTAACATATTTAATAGAAGAAGGCTTTTTATACTGTCAATGAACAATTGTAAATTTATTAATATAGACTGCTCAATACGTTTTGGTCAATGCAATGCTAAATAATAAAAAAAATTTAGATAAAGAATAAAAAAAATTTCAGAGATTAAAAACATTGTAAGAAGAAATTATATCGTAATCTTCCTATCAAAATGCTTTAATCATTGTTATAAATCATTCTTACTTCCTTAGAGCCATTGTTCACTACAATCTTTTTAATTTGACAAGATCAAATATTCTTAAATTCTGATGTTTCAAATTTCGCTTGAATTTAAAACCTTTATTCTTGATAATAATAAGTAATAAATTGCTTTTCAAAAAGTTCTTAAATACAATACAATTGTATCTACGATCAATATTTCGTACTACAGTACTTTTAAGTTCTGCTATTTAACTTAAAATGATATTATGAGAGACTATATAAGTGTCAATCAAAATAACATCGATTATTATATTTCAATACAATTATGATCTGCCTTTGAAATTCAAACTTATGCTAAATAATTGTTTCTGCAACAAAAAGGGTATGTTTTCCATCAATGTTTGTAGCAATTTCAGTGGCTGAAAAAGAAATAGAGATTTCCTGAATACTTACGCAAATATTATTTATTTGATACAAATATAAAATGAATTAAAACTAGCTTTTGTGAAGCTATATAAGACAGCTTCACGAGTAATAATCTTCGGTTGACTTGTGAGGTTATTGCATACCTGATACTCATATTATCCACAACCAAATACTGAAGTACTTCGAAGGGTGATAAATTGCTTCCACATTATCACTCATAGCTGGAGTAGGAGCGAGTAAGAGTTATTGTTGAGTAATCGATTTGTTAAACCTTTTTTGGTCCAATCAGCGTTTAGCATGAAAAAGGGTCAACTAAGCATGCTAAATATTCGGAAAATCTATTTCCTTTGGTAATGTAATGTGGACAGATGCGTTCCAATTAAGTTAGGCCCCTTATTATTTCATAGCAAATCAATTTATTTACCTGTAAAAATAGTTGCATTTCATGTTTGTTGATATTTACATATGTATAAAGTGTAAAAATTAATTTTGGTAATTTTTAGACCATAATTAAATAATTAAAATTAACCGAAATTTTAATTTATGTAACTTTAATATAAAACTGTGTTTATCTCAATATTTACTTCTCACAGATTAAATAATATTATACTATCTATGCAGGTGTGATTTGTATGTGATTTGAACGTTACAAAAATGGTTACAAATCAAGTCGAACATACAAATTATGTAATGAGTAAAAAAATTACATAATTTATATACATTTTTGTACTAGACAGAAAAAGGTTTACTTAACAGATTTATAATGTTTATATATGTTAATATTTTAGAAGAAATTACTTATTAAAATAATATTGTATTATATTACAAAGAAAATTATATGCCACAAATCTATTTAAGCAAGTTCTTGTGGTGATATAAACCATAGTCGTGACAAACAATGCATAGAATAAGAAACTGACATCAATTCGGATGAATGCCATATTTTGAATTCTATGTAAATTCTCATAAAATCTGCTTATCCAAGTCTACTAGACGCATATTCAAGAGAAAGCATCATCTCTTACATCACTTCCTCCCCTCATCACTCAATCTACAGAATTCTATTCAAATTCTGCGTTTCAAGGGGTCTCCTATCTTTACCCTGCTCACGTTCAGTGGTACTTCGAAAGAAAACGCATTTGTCAGACTTATCTGCTTCAGAACTTTCGTTCCTAACCCCGATACGATCGCCGGTTCTGCTGCAACAGCTCCTGAAGCAAGACGCATTCGCGATAAAAACGGATGATACTACCCCGGCAGTGCTGCTAAAATTTAATTTTGCCCTCTGGGACGCTGCTTAAAGTAACTGTATACCGATGACAAAGATTAAATACTGAAAAGAAGTGAAAGATTGACAAGTAAATAACATCTTAATTTCTTTTTCACGAAATGTAATATGGAAGAAACAAAATTTTAATTCAAATAAGTCATTTATGATTTTTTTAGTAATTTTAATGTTCACTTTAAAACCATGTAATGGGCAACTGAATATTGAAGACTTTTTTAAGACATTTTAATTCTTAATAACACTTTATAGCATTCTGGAAAGAATTTTCACTAATAATAAGCAATATTCATGTAACCAAAAGAAAAAAGACACTAAATCACCACCCCGACAAATTTGCATGCAGAAAGTCATCATTGTTTAGTGGTTAAGTTCTCCTTAGAGCAGGCAGCCTGCTCCAATGAGCTCCTATTATACCATTGAAATCTTCATAACACCATCACTAGCAAATGCGAAAACTTTTTAATTTAGAGTTAAAAATTAAAAATTAGCGTTATTTAAGTTTTATCGGGAATTTACTGCATGCCAAGCATATTTTATTGATATGTAGTAATCGCATCTTTTTTTACATATTCAATGATGAATCTAAAATTTTTATCAAGAAAATTCAGGGAAAATTTCAGCAATAAAACAATTTATCACCCAAAAATAAAAACTGCTTAGTGGCTATGCTTAAATAAGATACATTTATGTTACATAATTTTATATGATATTAATTAGGTGTACATGGATAGATAGTTATTTAGTTCATTCATAACTCTTACTTTAAATTGTTATTGTGGCATTGCAAGAGAAGTATTTTCATTTCATTTCCCTCAGCAATCAAAATCTATAAAATTAGTGAGACCTTTATAGTTTTGTAATAGTCTAATATTTCCTCTATAGCATATTATAAAGTTTAAATCACTTAATGTGAGGATCACATTGTTGGACAATGGCTCAAAGTTAAGAAATAATTAAACACACACATATTTAGCTAATTAACCATTACACTATACTCACACTTAATTAGATACATAATTTAAGGTTACTGCAGAATTTCCTATTACGAATTTTGCAAGCGCAGCAGGGATATTTAAGCTTAATTGTTTCTTTTAATAATTTTGCTCGCGTTTGATAGGCATAAAATATATTGCTTGATATATTGCTTGATAGAAAATAATCTCAAATTTTGAAAAATGAATGCCGATTTAAAGATTAGATAAATGACATAGGTAGTTAATGCTTTTGTGACATAAGCGAATAGTATCTTATACAATTATATCGTTGATACTAATGTAAATAGCATAACAATTTCTTCATTAATGTTTTGAATTCCATTTGATATTATTTGATTAACATGAGGAATTAATAAGTTCGAACAAAGTAATGGCATATTTTGTACGATAAAATTATCTCCTATCACCATTTTTGGGATATGACAATTTGCAACAAAATATTTATTCTTCTCTAAGCAGTTATATATCATAAGTAAGCAGTTGACATTTAGTCATATGACATTTTCAAAAATCCACCCATTTTTAAACAAAATAGTTTTATGCAAAAATTAAATGTATTCACACAGTGATTTCATATGCCATTGATCATACACCAGTAACAAATTCAAAAACCTTTCTCAAAATTTAAACAAGTACAATTATTTCTATTTCATTTTATGCTGCGTATCATTAAACAATCTGATATTGCTGTGTTGCAGAGTCGAAAGTTTGATTACTTGTAACCCAGAAAAGAGTTTTCCAAATCTGGAAAAAAATCAACATCCTTTTCTGACTTGCAAGTTTCAAAGATCAAGTTTCCTTAACAATATAAAATCTTATTAGGCACTAGCACCAAATATTTAATATTTAGACAATAAGTACCATGAAAACAAATCAGTAAAGATCAGGATATTGAAATGTAATTGTAGCAGTATTCTAGCTTTTTCATATAATAACTAAATAAATGTATAATATGAATCTCAACAATGTCATCATTTTGCTTGTTATACTTTTAATGAAATAAATATGTTTGTTTTTCACATAGTTTTCCTTCAATTCTTTGCATAAGTCACTGTTTCTAAGATTTCGAAAATTTTATTAAGATTACTGACATTTTTCCTCACGTTGATATTTATTTTATTTATTTATTTATTTATTTATTTTGATTAATAGAATATATTTCATCTGGAAAAGAATATACATTTATTTAAATTCCGTGGAAATTTCGCTTTTTAAGACTGTTTTATTTAATGAGGATCAAATTAGAATCTTCTGAAATTGTTAAAATAATTGCTTTGTGCTTTTAAAAATCATTTAAATAAACGTCTGAGTGGTTAAGACAATTTTCAATTGGTAAATGGATTCCTTATTCAATTGCAATATCTTTCATCGTGATTCTTTCATTGCTCCAATATAGATCTCTTTTATCAATATAAATTATTTATATAAAAGAGATAAAGTAGATGACTTCATTTCTCAGGATTTTTAGCGAGAGTTAATCCTATATAAAATTGTTAACAAATAAAAGAATACGAACTGACTTTAACATTTATATTTCAAAAGTTTTCTAACTTACTAGTTTTATTTGTTGAATGATTAAAAATATGCATGCGAATACAGGCCATCAATTTTGGGTAAAAGTGAACTTAAAATAATGCCGAAAACTTTCACGCGGAAATCTTAAAACACGAAGCTAGAAAAATAAAATAAAATGAACCACAAACTTTAGCATGAAATGTTTAACAATTTATCTGCGGTCTACAACTTCGTCGACAGATGTAAATATAAAGTTTGTGGCTTATTCAAACAATATTTATTCTTTTCGTCTACACGCCCGTCTACAGCAAAGAATACTGTTTCTTTTGAAATTTATTCAAGCCAAATGCTTTTCAGTCATTCTGAAATAAGTCGCCAACGTTGACTCAAAAACAAACTGTCTAGTTCTATTTAGCTTTACGGAGGCAAGTTGTTGTGTTGCCAACTTTTATTTTCCATCATTTTTTTCTTAAAATTTAGTAAAAAAAATTTAAGCTTACCTTTTAGAAGCAGGATGTGCAATTCATCTCCTTGTCTTCGCAAACAAATATATAAATTACCTCCTACATATTTATTTAATCTTATGTTTAATTTTTAACTTTACATGGATAATTTTTGATTATATTTTTCAATTTTCAACTTGAATACCACTATGATTGTCATTGGAGTTCTTAATTCTTACAGGGCAATCGAACCTTATTTAAATTAAACCTAACTCGAAAAATACTAAATACAAAGAAAATTTTCCAAAATTCCTATGGAACTCTCTTTACTGTCATTTTTAAAAGTTAGAAATTTCATAACAATGAAATATGATGCATAAAATAATTTTTCGTTTTTTTATAAAATGTTTAAGTTATAAAATAAACATTTAAATTCCTTGAAATTTGCATCTCTGGTGAACTACGTTTAACGACATCGTAAAAACACTAGTTAAGTTTTCTTATATATTCTTTGTTATTTTTGATCGAAGTAATTTAATTTCAAGTATTTTATTGCAAATATTTTACATAATATTTGTTTTAAAATATTAAAAACTTAAGTATAGTTTTCGTTAGTTCTCCACTCAAACTTTATATAACAAACATTTTTAAATTATAATTTTCTTTTAATTGAAAACTTCTCACGTAAGTGAAATTATATTATATAGCTTAACAATAAAATAAAACATGTATAAGTAAATATGTTATATTATGATTCAAATCACTAACTTATACAAAAAATAAATAATCATAAATTTTCTTCCAACTAGATATAGAAATATTCTTCTGCATGTGTCGGAAGTAAGAAATTATAATAATTTAGCATAATATTAAAAATTTCACTTAATAAAACAAAATAATAGATTGGTTGTCCTAATGCTTAAAAAGAAAATTCTTAAGTTATGAAACTCAAGATTTTAATAGATGTAGAATACTGAATAATTTTGTAGAAATAGAATTTTATGATACATCATAAAATTTCACCTTATTTTGACGTATCGTGTACAACAGCATACACAAACTTTTTTTAGGATTTCATACTAGATTTGACGAATAATTTGTTTCATTATGTGGTTACATTTACATTAAAACAATAACATTTAATGTTGCATAAAGAACCTTACCTGTTCTTAGAAGAAAACTAAAAGCTTAACAAAATACACTTTTCTCCTATAAAACGTTTTTGCAGTATATCCAGTTGCAAAATACTTTTTTTTCTTTGCAGTATATCTGGTCTTAGAATCGCATTGTTATACTTTTTGAATTACATCTTTTTACAATATACCTCATGGTTTAGAAAAAGAGGGGGATATAAAATATTTAGTATTGCAATGGTTACACCAGTTTCAAAAAAATAGAAAAGCATGTCATCCTTAAATATTCTCATTGAAAATAATCTATTATTATTTTACATTACAAATGTTTGAATCTTATTGCTACTACGTATGGGATGGTTAAGGTAAAAAAATAATGAATTTCAAGTAATAATTTAAAATATTTTAATAAACTTAAAATTTTCTTGAATGTTTGGTTGAATAAGTTATAAAAGCCAATTTCTCTAAAATAATTTACTTTTGTCTTTCTTTTCGTATCATCCTGTTCATTTCATTTATCTGACATGTATCTTCTCATGCTGTTAGTAGCAACAAAAAAAGTTATTTCAAAAATGAGCAACTTTTAAGCAAAATTTTTAGATTATGGTGAATAACATTAAGAGTGAGAAAATGTTGAAATGATCTTTCCAGGTCGTTCAATGTTTATTTTCTTCGAGATAGGATTTTTCAATGGGTAGTAAGCCGTGTTTGAGTATGCAAAAGAAAAATCAAATAAAATTATACGAGTCACCCAAATTAATAAATGTTTATGCAGAAAGCAAAATTGATATATTTGTCACCTAATTTACAAAAGTGACTAAACCAAGCCTAGGAAATTTTATTTCAAAGCAAATGGTCTCAACACTACATATTAAAACAGTCAATAGAAAATTCTTATTTTATACTGAGTAGTAAATAATGTAACAACTGAAAACTGTTGTAGAGTTTCTTGGAACATATACCACGTGGTGTTTTCCAGGAAGATTTCCTTTTTATAATATGTACTGTATTCAGGAGGAAAAATAATTTAGTTTAATTACTGTGACCAATAAAATTATATTTAGACTCTTAACACCAATCATAAAATTATTTCCGTAAAAGTTAACTTGATAGTTACCCTATAAAGTATCAATTTATTTATAATATTCGAAGAAAATAGTTGCCTATTTATTGCTTTTTTAAAAAATTATATATAATAATTTTTAATCTAAAGTTATTTTTTTTAATCTTGCATGAATAAAAGTCGGCCAATTTATTTTCTATTTAAGCGTATAGATATATTAAAATATTCTCTTTCCATTTACATCAAAAAAGAAAAAGGTATTTTATTCTATAAACAAATTATCTTTATTTTGTGTCACTTAAGCTCATATATTTTACCAAAATCCTCTTTACGTAATACTCCAGTAAAAAGTAATTATAAAAAGTGTTTACCCAATTTCTTATTGCTTCATATTCAAATGGTTAGTATTATAGGTTTATAAACTTATTTTTCTTCAGTTGAAAATAATGATCCCCAAGAAAGTAAGGAAATTGTTTCTAATAATTTCTACTTTGTTAAAAATTTTGAACATATTTTTTTATGTTATAAAAGTTTGAAAACATATTTTTATTTCATTTTTAATGATTTTGGGCTTAATGTAAAAAGCTAATTTCCTTAAACTGATCATTTTAATTATGTTAATTTTGTCATTTTCTTAAATTAAATATACAAAACTTTAAATATAACACTTTTTAATCATGCTGCTCAACATTTTTAATAGTCATTTTTTTTAATTTATATATGATAAAAATTAGCTGAAAAATTTAAGAATCTAATAAAATTTAAAAAACCCTTGTCTTGATAAATATTACAAAAATAGATAAGGTTACTATGTAACGGCTATAATATATTAGAAATGCATGGCCTTTTTAACTCTTAGCTAAAAGCTTGCAAATAAATAAATAAAAATAAAAGCAATTTATAATAAAAAAATCACAAAAATGTTTTAAAAGTTATTTTGTTTTAATAAAACGGTTTATCTATGTTTCTTCAACAATAATAAAAATTAGCTCAGGTGTTGGAAAAGCTTATAAATTAATTTAGGTAATAATTTCTTTGCAAATACTGTATTTGCAGTTGATATGTAGTAAAGAAAAAAAAGTAGTGACATATTGTCCTTCGTGACCAACCCCATAATTTGGGCTGCATCCCTCAGTGGGTGTGTTTTCTCATTACATCATAAGCGGGTCAGATATTTCATTTCTCTTCATCTTCTCTGGCTTGTTTCGAGGTAAAAGAGGCCCTTAGAAAAATATCTCCCCTTTTTTATTATTTCTCCACCCCCTACTTCATTCTCTGTTGGCGTGAAGGAATTCTGCCGCGAAAAGTATTTAATCGCTTTCTCCCGGTTTTTCTCAATATCACAACCTTCTGCTTTTCTATGTGAAAGTTTTTTTTTTTTCTTATCCTCCTTCTTCCCCCCTCCTGATATCGGGAGCAGGGGTTGACGGAATTATTAAGTTTCGCTTCTTGGTTCAGCATCCACAGGTAAATATATCTTTTCATTCCCCCTCTTTTCGCCTATAGCAGATTATGAGTTGCCCCTTTTACCCGTTCTTGGAAGGGAAAAAAAAGAAGAAATATTCAGAGTAATTTTATGAAGAGATTTTTCCCGGATCTTTCTCCTTCCTTTACAAAGTATGACAGAGAAGAAAGGTTGTGTAGGGAAATTTTTTTTCTCTTTCCTGCACCCCTTACCTGATTGAGATTCCACAGAAGGGTGACTCGAGAATAATGGTTTCGGAAAAGGGGTGACGATCGAACCGAAATGAAATTCTCATAATGACTGAATGTTTCATACTCCCCTAAGGGAACCGTTTCCTGTTCCCTGTGACATCGAAATTGGTTTTGCACCTTTCATCTATCAAGATTTTCTTAAAAAAATATCTTCTTCTTTGAGAATTTTAAATTATTTAAATGAGAAAGTAGTAATTAAATTATAGTGCCATATGATTTACAAATCTTCAATGAATCGGCAAAAAAATAAAGGAGGGTAAGATTTCAATTTTCGAAAATATTATTTGCTTTTTAAATTTAAATCATACGGATCTTATATTCAATTTAATTTTGCAATAGCTATAGATATTTTTGAGCAAATTAAAAGCAAATTTTGGGCATAAAATCAAAATCTATAAACTCGTAAAATTAGTATTAAATATAAATATGACGATATTGTCAGAAATTTGGATATTTATTCTACACTGGCGATGTTAAAAATAAACTATTAAATTTAAAAAAAAAAAGAAAGAAAGAAAGAAAAACAATATCGAAAACCCGTATTTCGTGTGCCCAACACGCTGGGTGATGAGAACCCATACACGTCGGGACATTGAATCGTTCACGTTCTGAATGAAAACCTGGTGAATAGCATTCCACATGCTTTCGACTTGATGCCAAAGTTCAGTCTCATTGTGTATGATAGGTAGCTACATGAGCGATTTACTGACCAATAAAATTCCAGATACTTTCAAGGGACAACCTATCTGAGAAACAAGCAGATCATAAAAGAAATGAAACGTGCTTTGAACAGAACGAAGCTTGTGTAATCTTAAAACCAAGTACACGGTTATTTTCTTGAAATTTAGCACTAGAATGCATCGAAGAATATGGAACATCTCTGGCTCAACTATTTCCCACAAAAAGCAATCACTGATAAGGTTGCCTGCAAATTAATGGGATCAACAATTATACTTAATAGCTCCCCACAGCATGATGACAAGCACTTGTGCGGTATGATAGTGAATAATAGATTGAAAGAGCAGAGGCTCCTTTTTTAATGTCTAAACCATAACCTTCCATCATTGTACTCCAAATTGCGCCGTAATTTATCGGATAAAATAACTTGTTGCTACTGATATCGCCAAGCAATGTATTACTAAGTCCACATTGAAATCGGGAGCATCTATAATTCAGTAGCAGGGGTATCCTGTTTCGAGGAACCCTTGCAAGCTGTACAGTCCATCACAGCCATGTAGATGGGTATTTGTCATTCTGAGCCATTTTGCTATTGCTTGCTGCGCAATCAGTTTTTCAACTTAATCGGCTCTCATCTGGCATTTCTTCTAAACACGCATCACTGTTGTGGCGGTAATGTTCACTGCAAATGATTGCGATTTCTCGATTTGAAAATCCAGCCTCTCACGTATGCAGAAAAGGCGGCATTATACGACTTCCAGAAGTTCTTTTTGTGGTGCCCTCCACTTTCGATGAGGAATATTAATGATTAATTAAATGTTTATCTCACAAAGAGTGATAAATAAATTTCAATCCTTTTTTACAGCCCTTTAGATACATGGCTGATGAGGAACTGATTCTCGTTTCAT
>JAPDSC010123516.1:204288-297914 GCA_026290005.1 Latrodectus geometricus | reverse complement strand
GTCATAAAAATTAAAACAAATAGATAAAATTTTACAAAGCATTTTCATATAATATGTATTTACTTAAAAATTAAAAGTGACAAGATGAGCTGAAAGAAAAGTGTGAATGTCTGAAGATTCAAGACGTTTTATTATAACATCTTAAACATAAAAAAATTTGAATAAAAAATTTTAAATAAACAATCTGAAAGTTTCTCCATAGTTTTAAACAATTTGTTTAAATTAAAATATTTAATTACTATTATGCCATCAAATAATTAAAATTATAAAAATTAGTTTTAATTATTTTATTGTGAATAACAGTTTTAATAAATTAAAATGATCAAATTCTATATCACTTTATCAGTATATTTAATTTCTAGAAATAATTTTTATTATTTCTATACTTAAAATTACTTCCGATAATTAGGAGATCATTTCTTATCTTTTTCATTAATTTAACTTTTAGTATTCATAACAATTAAATTAAATAATAAAATAAGAAAAAGATTATCCCTGAAACATTTTGGCACAGCTTCATACATTAGCATGCAAATGATTTCACTTTTATGTTTTAATTGATATAAGCTCTACAAAAAATAAAATATTTCTTCTTAAAAATAAATTATTTAAGTTAAAAAGTTAAATTCTTAAATTGTGTTTTGACTTAAAGAATTTACATTAATAATTTCGGCTTTCATGGTGAGAGATGATTTTAAAAGTTACTGAAAGATTACATTACAAAATTGAATCCATTAGGAAGCTTGTAAGAAATTAAAAAGTTTTGTCTTAACGTATAACATGATATAATAAATTAAAGTGAATACTTTGTTAATTAATTAAAATGCATATAAAATCATTTTATTTATCTTCAATTATATACATTTATGTTATTAATTTTTCAGATCATGTCATTTCAATAGCTGAGAAAATCTACACACGAAGTTTATCCATTTGTAAGTGTGTTCAATATTTCATACATATTACTATTTTTCTTTTATATTTGTATTTTTTTATCTTGACTTCATTTGTTGAATAAACTATTTATTATTTTTAACGTAACTGTAACATGGAAAATAACTATGAGTAAACTAAATCATAACATTACACTATATTTTATTATTAAAATAACTTTTCTTCTAAAGTTCTTTTATAATTTTAAATTTGAACATTTATTTTATAACAATTTTTTTAATATAAACATTTGAGAGATTATTGTTAATTTTATTGTATTAGTCAAGTATTAAATCACAAACTTACATTTAATTGAAACGTTTATATACATAATAAAATTCAATCGCTATATACTAAGTTTTTATAACGTATAAACGCACATATTAGATTACTATTAATTTTATACTATGTAGAAAAGTTTCTGATACAATGAAATAACTAATTTAACTTTAAGGCTTTATATAACGCAATAGTTTATAAATAATAACTAGTTAAAGAGGACAAAAATTATTAAAGAAAAATAAAAATACTTATTACTTTGTAAAATATCTTACAGATTAATTTTCATATGTACATGTTTATAGTTGTTCAAAGCTGTAAAAATAGTAATAAAATAATATAATATAATATCTGCAGTTTTAGGATCTTAAATTTAAGACATTAAGAGGTAGGCATGATCTTTTCTCAGAAACAATATTTTCATAAAAATAGTATTGAATATTAAAATTTTACAAAAAATATTATTTGCATAGGTAAAAAACACTAGGTTGTGTCTACCAAGAATTTGTTTCCTTTTAAGAAATATTTCTTACTTTTAACACTCAGCTATCACTTTTTATTGCAATATTTTTAAATCTTGTATTCTTTTCGTTGATTATGTCTTTGATAAAATATAAACATATAATTAATATATATGACGTAGAAATTTAACTGATTTTCAGAAGTCTCATTTTTTATTCATTCGAAAAAGTATTTGATTTCTGGAGCTTATATCAATGACGTTCTTTCTACCCGAGTTTTTATAGTAGGTACACATATCTGCATTTTTAAACTTATCAAAGTATTTTTATTTAATAAATATTCTTTGGAATAATGATGGCATAGATTGTTCTTAGCAACAAATATGTTTTTTTCCCAATCAGTATATGAATTTATAACAGTGTAAATTATAAGATAACTTTCAACAACATAAGCAGTATTCACCCGTTCTTTATTTTAACGCAAAACCCCAGTTTGTGTAACTCATTATTTCACATTAGACATATGAGATAGTCAAATATGGTATAACTCTCAACAATATAAACAGTAATATCTAGTTTTTCACTTCAACAAAAATCTCCTGCACTTGTAACTCATTACATTCTACTATATGATAATCAACTGTGAAATAACTCTCAACCACATTAAGAGTAATCATCCATTCCTTACGTTAACGAAAGTCACCTGCACTGTGATTCATTATTTCCCATCATATCTATGAGATATCTATGGGATAATAAACTACGATATAAATCTCAAAGACATAAACAGTAATCACCAGCTCTTCACTTTAAAGCAAGCCTCCTACACATGTAACTCCTTATTTTCTATTAAACGTTCACAAATCAGTAAGTAAGGATTTAAGCAATTTACTATTAATATTTCTTAAGTTATTAGATAAAACATTTTGAAAGAGTACTCAGTCAGATTGCAATATAAGGTTATAAAAATTTGAGTTATTGCATTAAAGTTTTGAGAAATATACTCTTATACTGTGTTTTATTTTCTCTCTCCTGTACACCAAATATCTAAGCATTGTACGTATTTGCTAAGATAATACTAATATTAGAAGATTTATACGCGAGGAGGGATGTATTTACGATTTATATTGCAGCTGCATAGACTATTATTTCCAAGTTATGAGAATTTCGCTGATATTAATAAATAGGTGTGGGCATTCAGAGGACAAAATGCTAATAATTCCTTTTAGTACTGAAATAGTTTAATTTTAGAAAAATTTTAAATTGGGATTTTTTTTTTAATTTCCTATTTATAACATAGTTTTAAAATCAATTACTTGATTTATCATCAAGTAATTGATTTATTCATCTCTTATATTTGATTTTAATTTTTGTTATTCATATAAAAATCCAATATTACCTTTTTAGTTTGGTTTTATTTGGCTACGAATTTATAATATCAACGTCAAAAGTGATGAAAAACTGACCTAATATTTAAATCTAAAATTGAAAATGTCAATATTCATTGCATATGTGAGCGAGACTTTAAATGCTATGAAATAATGTAAGTAGTTTAACTTTGCCAAATAATTAGATTTAACTAGTTTTCCAATTCAAAAACGTAAAATGTGTTAAATCATTCCTTCATTTGCTGCTTAAATATAAATAGCTAGAACTTTGAAGTTCTACAACCGTAAGCAATTTAAAGCAAATCTAATTTTTCCCTAGTGTGGAGGAATTAAGGAAATAGCTAGGTAAATAAAGAAAAAGGTACGCAATTTTCCCAGCGAGATAGCTCAATGAAATCTCCTTTTTCCCTTCGTCCTCCTTTTTTTAAAGCACACAAACTCAAATTCTGGAACATTTTATCAAACACTTCTCAGAGTCGGAGAATTGGCTTCATTATTTTAAGTGAGAAAGGATATGAATAAAAGTTAACGGTCGGCCATTTTTGGTCTTGTTCATTTGCTATTGTACTCTGTAAGTAATTGCCAGTGTTTTTTTCCCTTTTAAGGATAGAACTTCTTTTAGCTTTTCCCCACTGCATTTCCCGCTTTTCTTCAGGTACTTGCATGGTGGTAATCTCCCTACCAGATTTTCTGTTCCTCTTCCTTACACTAATCTTCTTTTATTGGCTTATATATTATTTTCCCTTGGTTGTTTTGGGTACGTTTCTTTGTGATTACATTTTGTCCCTTTTATACGTATACCAGTGCTTTCCTTTTTTACCCATGTTTCTGACATTTTATTTGCTTGTTTACTTTTATTAAAAAGAAATACGTCTTTCACATATTCTAACGGATAAGAAACGACAAATAATAAAATAAATGCATTTGTTTCCTAGATGATTTCTAAAATACATGCAGATATTATTTAATCAATTTGTCATAAAAGCAGTTTTTGAAGATTTATTTGCAAAATTAAATGCCAATACGCATTTTATTATTTAATAATATCCGAGCATATTTCATACGTTGATCTTTATTTTCGAGTATTTCCTGCATTTTTTTTTATTTTAAATAAATTCAAAATAGAGATTTCTATTCGTTTTAAAGAGCTAGATAATAAGTTTCCATTCTCAATTTGAATGTAATATTTGCTATGCATATAATAGTTTTTTCAGCACTCTAAAACTATTTCAAAATAATCAATCTTAGCTGTTAAACATTTTTAAATAATATCTTTGAAATGTTTTAAAGTTTATTTTACAGAATTGTACAAGTATAATAAATAAATTGTAAATAAAAATATATTCTGCTTTCAAAAAGTTAAGATAAATTGGCAAAGTTTCAGTTATGCGTTGTAAACCACATATTCAAGAAAAATCATAAAGGTTAAATAATAAATGGTAGAAATATTAGACTCCTGTAAGATTTTGAATATGATGTTAAATTGATATTAAAAAGATTTTAGAAGAGGGAATTAACTTTTAATCTTATTGCAAGTTTATTATTACCAATATATATATATATATAACCAAAGCTTCACTTTTTTGTTAAATTAGTTGCTCTAATTTTGAAATAAGCCCAAAGTTAAGCGGTTATTTTTTTAATTTATTAGACTAAAATTTTAAAATTTATGAAAAAATGAGTTAGATTTAATATTTTAGAGATTACTTTCGTGTATTTAATCTCATTTTTTTCGTAAAATTTTTATCTATATGAGATCTCATTATATTTTAGTCCTAATCTACTTAACGAGAATGTTTTTGCTTTTTATAATAATAATTCAAATGACTTTACACATTCGATCCTTAGTTTTATATAGAATTAATTTAAAATATATATAATTATTTAATTTTATACTGTAAATTTATAGAATGCTCATAGTCATTTACAACAATTTTTTATTTCTAACCACCAAAGAGTTTCCATTCATGTATTAGTGAATCACAGTATACAGCGAAAATACTGACTTACTACATTGTTAAAATTACAAAACAATGTAACTTGAGCATACTAATTAAAGAAAACTCTATATAAATTTTTAACCTAGTATTGAAAGATTGTAATTTTACTTACATTGCAATTTAATCATTCCACTAAATCATTTTTTATTTACTCACTTTAAATTTAACTAGAAAATAAATTATGAAAAATTTATATTTTAAACTGAAATCTATAAGACAATTTTGTTTTCATAATTTTCAAACAGTATATCTCACTTATGGTTTTCGAGTTCTTGATGAGACAATTTTTATAGAAGGAATATCACATTATAAATATTTTCATATATTTCTCTATTTCTCAAATACTAAGTTAAAAGCATCGTGATATTAAAATATCTCTTATTAATGAATTAGCTAAAGTCTAACAAAAGAAAAAAAGTTCAGTATTTTTCGTATAGCGTCATTTTTTCTTTCATTTAAAAATTCACTTTATATAGTTTAAATGAAACATAACACAAATAATTCTATGTGAGAGATATTTGCTTAATTTATCAATAATGTTACGCTAATAATTATATGTTGAGACTTAAGAATTTATAATAATTTTCTCAAAAAGTAATTTCGGAAATTAACTTTAATATGGTTATTCACAATTTATCACATATTTTTTTTATTAAAAATAAAATAGCTTAAGCTGCAACTATTTAATTTCAAAATTTAAAAATAGTAACATTTATGGTAAATATCTAGTTGAAAATTTTCATTTAATACTGAAACAAGATTTTTTAACTAGTTAATAGTCGAAACAAATCTTACTGAATTTAGCAGCCTTATAGGCTTATAACAAATATATTAGCTTTTAAGTACTGTTGTGGACAGCAAATAGGAGTTTTGTAAAATTCTATAATGCTGTCATAAGAAAATATTCGTAACTAAAACAACTATTCAATTAGATGTTGTATTAATTTAATAAATATAAACATAATCTGTGAATTAGTCGTTTCTAAATATTCGTGTCCAGTTAAAATATGATAAATTTTTTAATTTCAAGTACGAAAAAGAATTTATTTCTGAGTTTTGCATTGATAATTGCATTGGTATTTAAATATTGCATTGATTTTTATATGGTTCTTAATTGCATTGATATTTAAACTTACATTTTTTTAAAAATCTTTTTGCCTATAATAAATTGTTACATTTTGAAACTCAAAATTTAAAATTTTACGAATCTCTTTCTTTTACTATAAATATCAATGAACTATAAGCAAAATGAAAATTGAGTCAAAATTTTTCTAGCAAATTTATTTATAAATGTGATAGATAACAATTGCATGCTCGAACTGATTAATATATATCGTAAAAAAGAAAATGATAGAAAAAAATAGATTGTGTGTTTTTTGTTTTTTCTCAATTTTTTCTCACATAATTAAAATCACCCGAAATGCACTCAGTAAAGATTGAGATCAACTACAAACATCTAAACTCAAAAGTAGAATCGAACGCAAGAGCTATTGACCTGAAGACTTAAGTCCTGACCAATCAGCCTCCAGTCTGTCAGAGTAACATAAAGTGTAGACAAATCATCAATATTCTTTTTTAGCTTTTGTAGCAAATATAATATCAATAACTCATCCTTGTACCATTAAAACTCATCTCTCTCTCGTTATACTATTAGGTTTTACTAAATCAAGTTTTAAAGTAGTTAGTGGAATGTGTTTTTATTTTAATTCGAACAAATAGATGATTCTACTTCCTCCATGTTAACTTTCAACTTAGATATATCTAAATAACCGTAAGCAGAATCTAACATAGATCAAACTGAGAGTCAAAATAAAATGTTTTTATATATCTTTTTGTAAATAAAGTATTCTTTATAATAACTATAAGTTATTTTATATAATTAAATTAAACTCACGATAACTAGATCTTCTTAGCATATAATTAAGAACAAAAAACTTTACGCTTTGCATAAGAACAACAAATCCGTACGCTTTGTTGTTCTTATGATAAAGAACAAAATTCACGAAGAGCTTTTGGAGAGAATGGGTCAAATTTTTAAGAAAGGCATTACAAAAAAATTCAGTATTGTTCAGTTAGTGTTAAAATTAATATTTAATTCGTTGACGAATAAGGAGAATGATTTGGGATTTGCAAATCAATTTTTACAGTATAATTACAAATTCTTACATGTTTAGTTGAAACATACAAAATAATACAAAGAATATTGAAAAGATATTCTCATGCGAAAAAAAAATGGAAAATACAATTTTCAAAAATATTGACTTGAAACGGAACAAGAGATGCTATTGGTAGCCTTCTTACCTATATATTCCTCGCACGTAGATACAATAAAGAACTACATTCGGTAGTAAGAATCACACCCTAACAGAAGTGGCAAAAAATATGTGCCACACCCAGCGCATAAGCACATGGAAAGGGGGAAATAAGGATAAAAATTTTAAGCGCACAAAGGATATATTTTTTCCTTCTTTCCTTGAAATATTAAGGGAAAAAGATTATATTCCGGAATCTGAAATAAAAGTTTTGGGGGAAAATAGTGGGATGGGCAATATTAGAGATAGTAATAATAAAATATACTTTCTTCCTTGGATCGATAGTGGGGAAAAATTCGAACAAAAATTATTCCATTTCTCTTGCTTTTTTTAAGTTAGCTGATCAACAGGACACAGGGTGCGGTGAAAAAATATCCCTCCTCGGGTGATATTCAGCATAAAATTAATCTCTATTTCCCTACTGTTGTACGCCATCTGTCTTCAACTTAGCATACTAATAATACCGTTTTCTACCCAGAGGGGTAGTTCATAAACACATGTGACGTCTGGATTTTTTGAAGCAACTCAATTTCATTTTCGTGAAGAATTTTTTCATCGCTTTTTTTATTTTTCTTCCTACTACATTTTATTCCTTTTTTTCTTCAAAGTTTATTCGATGCTGTGGTGTGGAAAAAATTTATATTTTATATATTATAGTTTTTGGTAAATGGGTAAAGGTTGGGAGGTGGTTAAAAAAGAAAGATTTTTTTCATAGGGATATATATTTTTTTTTTCTACGCCAGAAGTTGGATCATCTTAAGATCTACTGTTGATTATCGGAAGTTTTGAAATGAAGATCAAAAAGCACGATACATATTTATTTTTTAAATTTCGACGCGAATGCAACACCTGGTGATCACATAGATAAAGGAAGACTTGGGGTTAAGAAATTTATTATTGCATTCTTTTCCTAAAAAAAAAAATCTAAAAGTAGAAATTGTATCAAAAAGTAGAAAATAGATTTCACAATTTGAGAGGGATTATATAAAAATTCTGCTTTCCAGTAGCTCAATAAATTTATTATTTGTAGTTCGTTGAATTTGATTGGTAAAGCATTGGAAAAAAGTTAAATTTTCAAAAACGTAAAAAAAAATAGTGAACTACTACAGGATAATATGAAACGTTTAATAATGTAATGTAATAATATGAAATTTATAAAATGTGTATCCTTGTATGAGACATTGAACATAAATTACCATATCCAATAATAGTAAGCCATACGAATGTTTATAATTTCATACATGTAATATTTCAGGAAATTATTGATGATGACAAGTTTCAATTTTGTTTTTTTCTATTTATCAAATAGCAATGCTGACATTTATGTAATTAATCCTGTGAAGATCAAGGCACTACAATCTGATATTACTTATTTTTCTGATTTTTCCCCGTGTTCAAAAAATAAAGCATCACAAGTCAATTTGTTTAATAATTATTAAATAAGAGTTATTTGAGTCATTAAATTATATAATTAGCTAAATATTTCCTTTTAAGAATAGAATAGCGTAGCTAATTCACCAAAAGATGTTCTGGTAGATTAGTCTAATAAACGCTAACCAGGGGTTAAACTTTCTCCACTGATGCATTGTAAAAATAATGTTAAATCATTGCAAACCATCTTAAAATTTTAATGATTTAAAGCTATTGAAGTATGAATGTATTTAGATTATATTTGTCTTGAAAGACAAATAATTTATTTTATTTAATATATTTAATAATAATTAAAATTATTGTTCTGCGAAAATTTCAATTGAAAAATAATTTTCAATTTAATTTAAATTCAATCCAAAGAATCATTAACTGATTAGTCCTTATTTATACAATACTCCCTCTCTCTCTCTCTCTGAGTTAGTTCTTAATACATATTTCATCGGTAAAGAAGCACTTTTATAGATAAGTCTCATAAAGCTTTTTTAATTATTTTCGCAAGAAAATTAATAACTCATAATTTATTGAAGCTTTATATTTAATGCTTAAATACAACGCTTATGGCTATCTCGAATGTTGAAATTTGAATGTATTTCCTTTTTGTTTATAATCATTTTGGCCGATAAGCTGACGTGTATAAAAATAAGATTTTTCTTATGGTTTGAAAAAATTAACTAATTTATAATATTATATTTATTTTATTTTAATCCTGCAAGTGTCGTTATTAATTTTTATTTGCGTATTAATAAATAAAAACAAAATTAATTTTTATTTGCGTATTAATAAATAAAAACAAAATTATCTCTATGTATGTTAATAACTATCTTGTGGATCTTTGAACTCCTGGTTTAATTCCCACATTCGTCAAATACTCCTCAGTTTTAAAAATGATCGAACAAGCTTAATCTTAATTGGGGCATTTTTTCCCATATAAGGCCCCATTAACGTCATATCACGATTATTTCATGTGCATGAAACGTCAAATGAGATCTACTTTGTAACCAGTTAGATTTACTTGGCTTCAGTCTGCCAGTTTCACCACAAATAGATCCATTTTAATTTATAACATCATAAAATATGTGATTAAAAAATTACTACGATTTTATAATTAGATAATTTCTAAAATCTCTCACTCATGTAAATTCAAAATAGTTTTAGTAAGTACCAATCTAAAATTATTTATTTCATGAGTATTTAATCTTTAGACTTTAATCATTATTTTTTTGTTGACTGAATCAACAAAAAAATAATGATTAAAATTTAAAGCTTTTGGATGAAGGAATTAGTATATTTGCAATTTTCTAGTTTTAAAATTATGTTAATCATTAAAAAACTATGTTTGTTTATTTAATAGAATAAGTATCCAATGCTTCATAATTTTTCAATTACATTTACAAAATAATTGATGGAATAGTAAAAAGTTTTCAGTATTTTTACAACCTGACCTTCTTATTCCTAGAAAAACCACATCTACTGAACTCCCACGATCTTGAAAGAGATTTAAGATTGTATAGAGAGATTTTAGAGCCAATTTTATTCTTTTAAATCTTTGTAATTGAAGAAACTAATTGCTTATTCTTATAATTACACAAATTTTAATTAAATCCTAGTTTAGTTAATTTAAAGAAGGATATTCTAATTTTACATTCAAGTAAAAAACGAAATTCTCTTTAATTACATACTCATATTAATTGCACAATTCAAATAATTTTAAATCTATGATGCCTTTTAGCATTTTAATTTAAAACAATAATAAAAAATAATTTTCAACTAAAGAAAATATTCAATGAGACATTCTGAAAGGTATTTAATGAATGTCATGTTCATTAAAAAGTAAATTTATCATCTTGCCATTCAATTTTGTTCTAAAGTAATAGCAGTGCTATAAATATTATTTAATATATTATTATAATGTTATCACAATTTAGATTTCTAATCATTCTACCGTCACTTTCTACATATAAAGACACATTTAATCGAAACTATAGAATAAAACAGAATGTAAATACTAGAAAAATCCGTCTTCAAAATGGAAGGTTAACGTGATTTTTATAATCATGTCCTCTAATCGTAACTGAAGAATAGCTTTGGAAGTCACAATATTTACCATACTCTGTGATGTCTAAAGTTATTTGAATATTTCCCATTGAATCATTATTTGTATTTTTTCAAAAACGCTCTAAATTTAATTTTGAAATATCTTAATTAATGTGAAATTTTCTTAACAATGTGAAATAAATAAATTTTGCTGATATTTTAGTTTTCAACTCTACTTCTGTTTTAAATAAAAACATTTTTAGAGTTATACATATTTTTAAATGTTACATTACTCAAAACTTTTAATAAGAATTTGTAGTTGCTTTCATCTTTTATTCTTTCTCACAAAAAATATTTCACATGTTATTTCAATTTGAACTTTGACTGATAATCTAAATTTTTTATCATCCTTCGCTAAATAAAAGATGCAGAAAATTTAAAAATTCATTTAAATTATTCGTAAATATTGTAGTATTCGGTTTCGGAAAAGTTGAGGAGTTTATTTCTCCTTCTCCTTTAGTGAGAGTATTCTGTGTTTCTCTTTTATAAAAAATTTAGCGTCACCGATATATAATAGGTAAAAAATTTCGTATTTACATTTAGGATGATTTGAAGATAATATCTTCTTCGAGCCAGAAAATTTTAATTAAATAACTCTTATATCCAGACAAAATCTATTTAAGAACTCATACATTTATTAAAAACGTATAGCCTTTGTGTTTGTAAAACTCAAATACCCCCAGAAATGAGATTTGATGATGAAATATTAATGCTCCGTGTCCTTTTTAATTAAAGTACAAGCGTCTGACTGCGAACGAATTTATGTCCTTGCCGAGTTTTTTCCGCTTGATCTGGATGGCCTGCAAAATGAGGGTACGTTATGATCAGGGCGTTTGCCTGTAGTTTGCTAAATTACAAACTAGAAAAAATACATACACTAAAAAAAAAGAACAACTAAATGTTCGTTTAAGTTGAGATGTTACCGTAAGAAAGTTTAAAAAAAATTGTTGCAAGCTAAATTTTCTATAGGGAATTCAACATTCTCTCGTATATCTTCCAGGGTGGAAGGGGATACGGCTACAGCTAGCATTTCGTCATAGGTCATTTATTCTCGCTACTTTCTTTAATTAAGAAGGCATCCCATAGGCTATACCTCAAAGTGGTTGAAGGGGTTGAATAGATTGAGGGACTGGGTAGGGGAAGCAGGGCACCCCGAAAATACTTTCTAAGTTGCTGCTGTGATTAAAGTTTCTCATTTCTTTTACAGGTCAGATTCTAGGTTTTAGAAAGAATGGGTGGGGTAGAATAGGGGCTAAAATACCCGATGGAAATGAGCAAGCCATAAATATTAGAATGAGTAGGCTACCTATAACATTTGATGACGCCTACCTCCTTGCATTCCAGACCATTAGATGTTTCGTTAATTTAGACATTTTATTTGCTAGAGCTTCTAAAACTGTGTGAGATCATTACCATAATATACTTTAAAAGTTATATCTAACATGAAATTACTCATTATGATTCAATTCAATTTTTTAGAGATAATAAGGCATTTTTGTACTGAAAAGAGTTTTAAATTTAAAGTCTTGTATGGGAAGAATATATTTATTAACTTTGAAGTAAACTTATGTATTATATGATATAAATATTTGTAAAATTTAATTTGAAATAGAATAAATCATGAATTTCTGAAAACTAGATTTTTATAATAAAGTATGCAGAAATGTTTCATTAAATTTCTAAAAGAATGAAATGATTACATGGATTAGAGTTAACAATTACCTAGAATAATTGAATTTAAAAAAGTTAGCAGTTGTGTCCATAAGATCGGTTACTGTTTTTATATCATAAACGATCATTTATTGTTTTCAATGTATGCAGCAAAAATTTGAAACTTTGAAGCCCTATTGGTTCAATGTTTCAAATTTTTATAATCACCTACAGATTATTATGCCTAACTACTTTTTTGTAAATAGCTACAGACTATTCTACTAATTATTTACACCAACAGCTACAGATTAGTGTAATCATTTTCCGTACAAGATAAGATGACTGCTCATAAAAAACAAATCCTATTCACGTGATGTCAAGAATAAAATTAGGAAAACTCTCAAGTATTCACCTCGAACAAATTTGCATGCAGAAAGCAAAAACACAGTATTTACTTCCCGCTGTTTAGTGATATCTAGGATCGAAATTAGTACCTCTATCATTTGATAAAAGTGAGTTCACAGAAATTATTTTTGAAAAATTTCATTTTTTTGAAATTGTATTCTTTAATGCTTAGAAATTTTAAAATTGGTACAAAATGCATCAATTTCATAAGTTCATTATAAGTAATATAATACACGCTTCCCTCATAGAAATAATTAAATAAAAATAATATATTTTATTTATTAATTATTTTAGGTTATTTATATCTCTAATATAAGAGATAATTAACATGTCATTCCTTCTGTGGAATGTGTTTACAATATTAGAAAATCAATTTATATACTAATCCCAAATTTTCTGATAAAATTTAAAATTTTTGTAATTATATCAGTTAAACAATATTATAACAAAAGTAAAGGTATATCATGTATAATGAAAAGAAAACACTCAAAGTATATTTCAATCATTATTATATCATATTATTCCAATCATATATTTTAAATCATATTATATTTTATCCAATCATTATATTCCAATCATATTATGTTTTATCCAAACATATTATATTTTAAAAAAAAATACTAATACTTTATTATCATGAACAATTTTAATTTTTGAGTTAATAACAATAAAAATGCGTATTTTTTAAAATTAAATTTTTTTTACCAGCTTTTCTACATCGAATTAATTTTTTTATCACATTTATGTATTAATATAGTAGTAGTAATACTTTGCAGTAAAACTGATTCTAAGCAAAATTTAAATTATTATATTAATTTAATAACCTTTTTTCTCGAAACTTTTTTTGAAAATGAATTTAATGAAAAGTTATATATAAGGCTTTATTTTGCTCATAGTAAGTCTAAGCACAAAATATTAAATAAAAACGTCAATTTCATATTTGTTTACAGTATTTGCAAATCTAATTTTTTACTTATATAACAAATTTTCATTATGTGTTCCAATAGACATCTCAGTACAAGATGGTTAATAGCTCTTTCGTTCAAAAAAAAAGTCTGAGAATATAAATACTATAAAAACTCAAAAAGTGGTTTCTTGGATTCTAAATTTAGATTAGATTCTTACTTAAGATCTCTTATTAGCATAATGTCTTAGAAACAGATCATTATTTAACTTGAGAAAAGAAAGACTTGACTTCAGAGAATAAAATGCATTTTATAATGCCACGAGCCCTTACTATGAGCATAAAATTAGCATCCAGTTTATTAAGCAGCTCTTTTTTTATTGGGTTTAGAAGATGGATACGCGCAGGAGTGAGCCTCGTAAAAATCAACTGTAATGGCTTGTGAAGTGTATTTTTCAGGCCTTTCAGATTTAACGACCCTGTCATCGATACCACGACATTTCGAAATTAACAACAAGCCCTACTTGTATTTCAACAGTTAAAAGTCTTGATTTTAATACCTTCCTTTCTTTTTAATTAAAAATAGGGTACATGGATAGGTTTCCAAAACATCGGAAAGAAGAGCAAGAAGAAAAATGCGCAGATTGCGATAGCTAGCCTTTTTTTTTTCTATTCACTGTCTGCCTTTGCATCTACATTGTAAATAGCACCTTAGTCTCTATTTCTCCCTTACCAAGGACCCAAACCTGCCATCATAATAATCAAGGCCGTATTAAAAGTCCATAACCCCTTCGCAATGACGCTCATTTACCCTAGATAAAACCCTAAATCTAACGCCTCCATAAAACGGCGGCACTGCGCAAAGCAAAGGAAAAAAAACTGGTTTTTTAGCTGACGGCACTAAAAACTGTAATCGGTAAGTTAAATGTCACCCAAAGGTATCATTAATGTTATGTGTTCGGTAAGAAGGGGCATGGTGAGGGGACTTAAAAATGCGATAAAATATCGGCCTGATATGTGTTGCCACTTCAATTCGGTAAATTGCACGCGTTTGTTTGTGGATTCCAGGATTGGAAATAAAACTGTCGAGTAGACGGCAAGGGATTTTTGGAATCTGGTGTATGGGTTGAAGATTTATGAATGCCATCGTTTTGTTTACACTAAAAATATTTTTGTGAATAAATATTGTCATTCTATGCTTATGAGGTGTTCATGTAACGTCACTTTGATTTCCCATTTTGAAAACAAATAAAATCATTCCTTATTCTATTTTTAGATATTCTGAGATATCATTCAATGAAATAAATAACTCGTCATATTTATATCCTTTTCGAATAAAGTCACGCTTTCTAAAATAAACGCTTTTAATTCTCACGATAAAAATTGTGATAAAATGGTGCATTTAGAACCTGTCCTACGATAACTGTATACTTTATCACCTCTGTGTTATTTAAAACAAATCAAGAATCCTATGATTTTGAATTTAAATGTATAAAAATATTTTTACAGATATATGATTGATATATGCTGTAAAACATGAAAAATAAATTATTCGTTTTAACAAATGATGATAATAATATATCTTGGTGTTATTTGTAAAATATGCACCAATTCTTTCTTACTGTTTTGAAAATAAATTTTTTTATATTCACATAAGTTTCCCTAAGAGTTGTGTGCATACATTAAACAAAGTAGGAGACGTAATTTAGTGATGTTTTGGAAATCAGATTTGTGTATTCTTTCATATCCCAGTAAATATCATCGAATGAAATTCTTATCACCTGAATTGTGGGCAAGAATTTTAAATAAGACAAGCCACACTTATCCTCTCCCTAAAATGCACCAAACAATATTCAATTAGTTTCATGTTTGGGAAGGGTTATCCACAGAATAGTTTCATTTAAAATAATATCATCCGCTCTGATGTGATGAGATGTGACATTTAAATCCATAACGAGGTCATGACATCATTGCAACATGAAAAAACTAAACTATTCAGTATACATATATACTATTCAGTATAAGATAATCATGCCTTATTCATCCAAATTCATTTAAGACGAATATCTGTTCAATATCTAAGATAAAGGCTTTTTTGTTGACAAAATGGTATATAATTCATGAGCATTATAACTAACCAAAACAAATATGAAAATGCAATCTGATATACTTAATGGATTTTGAATAATGTGAATCAACTGCCAACTCTTCTGGCCGTTACATAATGGTCCTCACTTTCTGTTTTTGAATAGTTGCAATAGATTTTTAAATATTGGTCAACATTAACAATTTTCTTGTATCCATTTCGCCTATTGGAAATACTTCCACAAAATGGAATCGATTTAATGAGACTAACAATTTCTACACAGAATAAGCAAAACTACTCTAATAGTAATTAATGTGGAAAATAAATGAATCATCAAATAGCCGGAAAGCGAACTTTAAATTAATGGGGTACAGCAGTAAAAAAACCAGCTTGAAAGCCTGTATTGGCTTTCGCTATCGTTGGTAATGATTTTGATGCATGTGCTCACATATACATATTTGTTCTATCCAACAGGATAGGAAAATAGCGTTTCGTTAGATAAATGACTATTCCAGTTGATAAAATATCAGGATAAAGTAAATTATAGTTTGTAGGGCTATGAGACCAACTTGACGAATAGTTACTATGTAACTTAATGGCTTTATATATTAAAGTGTGCTGTTATTATGTAGTACAGACTAGATCATCGAGTTAGGAGGAAAATGACATTAACTAGAAGTAATTATGTTATATATTTAGAAAAATAAATTAAATACCTAAAATTATGAATCTAAGTTATCACTTTAAGTCAACTGTAAATCTAATTCTAAAAACGAAGATGATATATCGGAAGCTGAAGGATTAATACGCTAACCTATGGGTTAACAGTCCATGGATTTGATTCTTATTTCGACCATGGGCATTTGTAACAATCTGCTGATCATTTTCAACGTCAAAATTCAGTCGACTTAGCTCAGGTGGGGAAAAATGTAGTTATGTAGTGACTAACCTAACCAAAGCTGAAAAGGAAAATTTATGTGAAATGTTTAAAATATATGTGCAAAACAGTAATACTTAACTGACATTCATTCTTCAATTAATTTAGTGTTGCGATTATTTTTAAACCATTGTTTAGTAATTAGTCACATCAATTACACTTTTGTTAATATTTAAGTTACTTTTTGTAACAGTTATACATTACATATGGAGTTTCTCTAAAATATTATTACAAAGATATTAAATTTAAAAATTCATTTTTTATATTTCTATTCAGTTTTCTACCATTTATTTATAACTCTGAAGATTTTTAGTCACAAACCAGAAAACATTTTAATATTTATTCTATAAAAGAATAAAATTTAACTCATTTCAATTAAAAAATAAAAGTACAATTTATAATTTATAAGAATTTTTAGAAGATAAATATTATTTTTGCAATATTTTGTAAATTGTATTCTTAAAAACAAGATATTTTTCAATGAGTTTTTCTGAATGTTTATAACAATTTTCATAAATTAAAAATTTCCCGATGCTTCTATTTCCACTATAAATGTCATATTTTGTGAGATTTATCAGAACTAAATATGGGGTAATCCTAATTTTTTTAATAAATTCTAAAACTCTTTTTTAAAAGTTTTAAAACTTTTAAATGACTGGTAACAATATCTTAGAAATTTTTCAATATATTATTTGAATTTAACTTTGTATAAAAAAAATTGGTATAATTTCGATAAAAATAAAAAAATATCATTTTATCTTATTTAAACTTAAATTTAATTTCTAATCTTATTAAGAAATAAAAATATTAAATAAATTTAAAAATATTTAAGAATTATTTTACTGAATAAGCATTTTGAATCTACTGATAAACGAATCATGATTTTTCTATTTCTGTTGATAAACTAGTTTTACTTCTCATAAATCTAAAATAAAAACTAAATACAATAACTTCTAAATTAAGAAAAATACTATTAAGTGCTATAAATCTTAACTTGATCATGTTTGCTCCAAAATACTTCAGTTTTGAATGTCTTGTAACATCTAAATTAACTATCAAACTTTATTAATTACATTTAAATTTGAAATTTCAAGACATATCATTAGACAATAGTAAAATGTCAAAATTTTATAAATTATTAATTAAAAAATATATATTGTTTTAGACATTTTTTGGAATATGTATAATCAGCCGTTTCTCAGATTCTGTATGCATCAAACGCTTTGTGAAAAGCTAACGCTAAAAAATGTTGTGATATTAACATTTAACGTATCATACTGAAGATTTGATGCTCTGACTTTTATCTCATGATATTTTAATTTTGAGTATTTTAATGCCATAATATGCTTGAAATAAGAGGGACAGTTATTACATTTAAATTTTATGATAGTTCTTTACTGACTACACATTTAAATTCATTAATTTTTATAACTGTTACTATATTTAAAACTTTAGAATTTCCATAAACTCATTGAAAGGACCCTTAACCTCAAATAGTATTAAGTGATTTAATTTAAAATTTTTTAAATATTTTCTCCTATGAATCAAATATATATAAAAAAATATTTCTTATAATTTTATGCTTTCTTTTAAACCTTCTACAACCATCAATTATAAATTGAATATAATAGTAATTTTGTCTATATGTAATTTAAAAATCTATGTGTAATTTAAAAACTTGTGTGTTATTTAATTCTAAATTTTATTTTTTAGTAATTTAGATTTTCAAAGGAAAAAATTTCCTGTGAAATTACACGTTAAATTATCATGTTTGCTTATGAATTCAGTTCTATTTAACATTTTATTTTTTAAGGAAACTGAATAGTATCATCCAAGATAGGAGTGATGAAATTTATCGTAAAGTTACCATCTGAAGAAATAAGTTTCAGAAGTTCTTCTTAACCAAAATATTCCTAATGTTAGTAATCGGTTTCAAATAAACGAGATTTATATGCTAAGCAATAAAAATAACGTTACATATGTATAGAAGAATGAAATTAAACATAAGAAATGACACAAACATATTCTAAAAGATTAAAATAAGGTAGGGCTTATGAATTTCATACGATGAAAGGGTAATAAAGATTAAAGTAGTTGTAAATCATAATGATCTTGCCTCAAGACTAGTGTTAAAGCAAACAGAGGAAGCATCCTTAGAACTAAATTATTAAAACATAACAATAGCTAAGTTCAAGCAAATTTAAGAACACTAGAATCTTAATTTAGAATTAAAAAGTTATAAATTTTGTGTATAACTAGAGCGGAAAATGTTGAAATTAGTTGTAAGTGAAATTACTCTAATCGTAGTAATGTGTAAACGCTATTTAAAACAGAAAATGGAACAATCTGAAGGAAAACAAGTGACCATCCAATTACTTGAAACAACTTATTACAAATGAAAATACTCGTTGTAGCTATGTCAAAAAATATTTTAGATCCAGGCTATTAATTCTTAAAATTCACTTTTGATATAATTCTTGTGTTACTTAATATAATTTTATCTATATAGATGATAAAGTTTATTATAAATTTATCTATATACATGATAATGTTTTAGTCTCATTTTATAAGTGTTTTCTTTCAAATCATCATTTTATAAGGGTTTTATTACTAATCCATAGTTGATAATGTACTATTATTTGGAAATTATTTTTTTTACAATAACACTAGTCTGTTTCATGTACGAATGTTTTTATAGCTGTATTCAATGACTTTAATCATTTTATACTTTTCTAACATGAATACAATTTGAAGTCCAACTATAAATGTCACAAAAGTTTACAGTCAAGTGTTTTAAAGCAACATATAGGGGAAATATCCTAACTATCAAAATAAATTAAGATAAATGAATAGGTTAAACAAAATAAAAGGAATGTGAATTTTCAATTAAGCTTTTTAAAAAAAATTACAAACAAAATTACAGTTTTAACTTATACAGTAATGTATTAAAGTTGTCTATTTTTTAAAGTATTTTTTTCAATAGAATAACACACACATCGAGATAAAGCAACTATTCAATTTCTTCAATCTGTTTTATGTGAATTGTCATTAAGAAATTCTTCTCAATTTTCATGGAAACACCTTTTAAATATATTGTTTCTAGTAAATATTAAGCTGAAATTTGTGGGAGAGCACTTTTTTACAAATACCTGTTTGATATTCAATGATGTTTTTGAACTATTTTTAGAACTTTGTATTATTTTACGATGCCGAAATCTGAAGCTTTTTATAACGATTTTGTGTTTTGTACTTCCAAAGATCCAAAACAAACTCTGTGAATTAACTCTCAATGAAAGTGTTTCAGGTTCTTGTTTTTATTGGTTTCTGGGAATGTTTTACAATGTAATCGAATGAATCGAACCAATCAAACCGATGCGTTCCATATAACAAACTCCAAGGAACTATTTCAAATATTGTCTTCTCTGTAGTTCTATTTTTTTTTCTTCCCCTGCGGAAAGATTCCAGTAGTTGAATGAACCAAAAGAACAAAATGGTGGATATAGAGTTGTATACGGGAATGGTTATTATTCCGAGACCTTTAATGTTGGCACTTACTTTGCGGGAGCTGGCAAGGAATATGGCGGCCATTCGCTACTGTTCTCAGGACCTGCTTCTAATCCTATTTAATCTGGATTCTCGGCAAGTGGAAGTTCGAAATGTCATTTTCCGGGATCGGCCTTGAGCCCCGGGGGTGCAACATTTTCTGGAATCCGCCGTGATTGGGAGATAGGGCGGAATGGAAAAAATGGCCGCGCAACAAAGAGTTCGTTTTCCACACGCCAGAGTTAAAAGAGGCAGACGATTTTTACGACTAAAAGAAAACGAGAACACGAATCTTTCATGAAAAAGAACGAGAAGCAGATGAAGTGGAAGTATAAGTAAAAAAAATTGGAAGAAATCGTTTTCTCTTTTATTTGATTTCTGTTTATGTGTGTTTATTTAGTTCTCTTCTCAAGACTCTCCATTTTTAAGAGACATCAGAAGTTTAATCGAAAAACTTTTTTCTGTGTTCCCTGAAGGGAAGAGAGAGAGGGTGTAAAGGATTAAACATGTTTTTGATGAGAGAAGCGACATTAATAAAGTTGCTGTCTCATCTTTCAAACGCACGTCAATTTTTTTTTTTATCTTAACACCGATCCAACAGAAAATAATCCAGAGATGTGAGTAGAAACTCTATACGGTTCAAAATCATACTCTAACTTTCAAACTCATTTTTATGTCATAAAATTTTTAATTTTTTACTTTTCATCGAGAGAAATCTGTATATTGCTTTTTCTTATCAAAATTTCTGAAGTTCTCAAAGTAGTCAACTAAGTAATCGATAACAGTAATTCAAAATATAAAAAATTGAAGTAAAACTAATTCAACTCATACCAAGATATAAGAATTTAATTTATTTATTCAGAATTATAGATATTTCATTAATACCAACTGTTCAACTTGGCATTGTAAGAAACATAAAAGCAATAATCCAACATATTAGAGGGGAGAAAATGGGTAAACTAAATGCAAAATATTTTAATTAAAAGAAATCTCTAAAGTAATAGCTATAATATTTACTTAAATGTACAAGTATTATCATTTGGAAATGAAATAAAAATAATCATTTAAATTATATTCACAGACAGTTTTACATCTATAAATCTGTATAGCAATTTAAAACAATGAATATGAAAAATGTTTTCCAATAAATATAAAAAATCTATGAAAAACTCAAGTTAACAAATAGGTTCGAGAGTTTAAACATTTTCAATTTTTTTATTCATTTTTAATTAATTTCAGTTTTTTCAAAATTCAATTTGATTAATTGGTCATTTTCTTTCACTTTATGAATTAATTTCCATTACTTAACAATTATCATTATGTTAATATTTTTAGGATAAACTTACAGATTTAAGAGCACTAAATTCCATTTTGCTATTCCTTTTATTTAATTTTTTAATATGCATGAATAATAATATTAAATCCATTTATGCAAAAATCGGTTCTAAACTACTTATTTTATAATCATTTATATATATTTTGGAATTCAACATGTTTTCCAATATTGATTTTATTCTAATAAAAGAAATCTAAAATATTTTGTGAAACATTAAAAAACAAATATATTTTGAAGAAGCGTCTTAAAACTGGAAAATAATTTTAAATAATATTTTATTCAATATTTTTATGAAAATAATGTTATCCAATTCTTATCAATACTATTAAAATTCTTTTGCATATAAAATGAATACATATCGAAATTGATTGCTGTTTTCATAAAATAAATAATAATACGATGAATAGTTTTCATATTGATTTTCTGGAAACTTTTTAATTTTAAATTACGATTTGTTTTTAAATAAATATTTTATTCACACAAAGAAAAACTCAAACTGGATTTTTGTGATCAATAATAACATCCCTAATTTCAAATACAAACCATTTATATTACAATAATCTCTTTTAAAAATAACTGTCTACTTAATAATACTTAGTTTCATTATCTACTTAATAATATTAGGTTAATATTTACCAAATCTACAAATCTTCCTTAAGATTCTAGAAATCAAAGAATAATTTTTGTATCTGAATTACAGACTAACGAAAATATATTCACACCGATTCTTATAAACATTGTGAGATAGAAAATGCTTAAGTTTAATTATTCATCCCAATTTAATATTAAAATTCAATTTACTAATAAAATTTCGTTTTGTTTTTATAAGCAGTTTCTCAATTAAATTCTCACTATTTACTAGTATTTCAAAAAACGAAACATAGCATCGTTGAAGAACAGTTCGTAGATCTTTGGCGAATAATCCTGTATTGATATTGTTGCCAACAACAGCAACCCAAGCCAGGAAGAAAGGAAATAAAATCTGCTTTAACCAATGAAGGATGATTCGATAGGTAATACGAAATAATGATAAAAGATATCGAAAAGAAGTGACGGTAATCCTGTGTTTTTCTACAAATACTGCTAATTCCGGAATCTTGTTAATGGTGAGCTTTTTTATCCGCTTCCAACCGCTGTAACAGGATTTTACCTGATGTAGGAGGAAGGATATTATATGACAATTAAAGTAGAACTTCTTCCGAAAACAAAACTGAAAACCAAGTTGAAATTTATTTATAGAACTTGTCTTTCGATAAACATGTTTTTAAGTCTCTATTACTGAGAGATAATATTTTTTTCTTTTATATTACGTTAAAAGTATTAACCCGCTTCAAATATCTTGAATGCAAATTCTGTTGATTTAATTAGATAATATTTAACTTTCAGTAATAAATAATTTTGGTGTAGAATTTATATTGTTGAAAAAGAACTTAAAATTGAATTTTTTTTATAATTTGCAACTAAGTTATCGATGTAAATTTCTGTTAGCAATATTAATGAAATGATTTTAGCATTAATAATATGATTAAAACAAAAATTAAATCCATATATATATATATATATATATATATATAAAAGTTTAATCTTTAATTAGGATAATTTTAAGTACAGAAAAGATATCATAATACATTACAACTAGGAAATTTTTCTTATTAAATCACATTTCCTAGTTTAAAAATTGTGTTTGTGTTCGAAATTTCAGAATTCGCTGAATTTATTTTTGTAATGAACTAATTTTAGATTCCTTGTTTCATTTTAATTTTATTTTTCAGTATTCGCAGTATTATTTTTCAGTATTTATATAATGCACTCAACAGACACCTGAAAAATATATTTCATGTTCTTTCACTTTCAGTCTACAAATAATTTCAATACCTTGAGAAATAAAAAATAAATAGGGTTTGATAAAAATAAAATAAAATTCTTTGTTAAACAAAGTATTATAGAAGTAAAATTCTTAATATTCCCATTTTTCCATTTATATATGAATTTTTAAAATCACATATGATTAAATTTTGTCGATAGTCTGTAAAATAAATCTGTAAAGTATGAAATATATTGAATAGATATCTTTTGCGTAATATATTTCAATTTTTACGATTAATTTTCAGTTATATTTTTCATGTTATTAACATGCTTTATTTAAAAATAGTATTAAACTGAAATCATAAAGATATAAGGAAAAATATTTTTTCAGTAATTTTTGGAAAATATGGTTGTGGTTATTTATTTAACCGATTTATACTTTATTCCATATAGAAATTTATAAATAAATATGACTGACAAAAATTCTTATATAGATAAAAAGTTAAGCATATATAAATATTTACGATGACAAAATAGTAAATTTACTTTAGATATATACATATGAAAACGTTTTTTACCGCTTTTATTATAAATAAATACACATTTGATCAATTTATCGATAACAACGAGAGGTATGATACAATAATAGGTGATGTGATGTTTGATAAATGTCATTATGGTCGCTTATTCTGCCCATCTGCCGAAATATTTTTCCAAGATTGAACTGAATACAACTCCATGGGATAGAGTTCAACTTAAATCAAAATATTGGTCTCTAGTTAACTTATAACGTAGGTTAAGTTTGATTTCTAAATTTTGATTATAGAATTTATAATTTCAAGTTGTAATTAACACTGAAACTTTCCTCACTTTAAGAACGGAGATGTAGGGTCTTTTTTTGAGATATTGAAATTGTCATCCATACGTGACTGCTGGGTTTAAATAATAAATATGACATCAAGAACTCTCCTTTCTTATAATCCCAAAGTGTACCTTTAAAATAAAAAATAATAATAGTTAAAAATTTTTGAATTTTTTTTCTTAATTATTTTATTTTCCCCAATTCGTCACCGACGAGAAATACACTACTGGCCATTAAAATTGCTACACCAAGAAGGCGACATGCTACAGACGTGAAATTTATACGAAAGGAAGAAGGTGCTGTGATATGCAAATGATTAGCTTTTCAGCGCATTCAGACAAAGCAGGTGCCAGTAGCGACACCTACATTGTGTTTAAATGAGGAAATTGTTCAGCTGGTTCCTCATACACAAATTGCATTTGAACGTTGTGCCTGATGAAAAGTTGTTGTGATGCCTCATGTAAGAAGGAGAAATGCGTACCAGCACGTTTCTGACTTTAATAAAGGTCGGACTGTAGCGTACCGGGATTAGGTTTATCTTATCGCAGTATTGCTGCTCGCGTCGGCCGAGATCCAATGATTGTTAGCAGAATATGGAATCGATGGGTTCAGGACGGTAATACGAAACGCCATGCGGGATCTCAACGGCCACCTATCACTAGCAGCCGAGAAGAAAGGCTTATTATCCGCATGGCCGTAATGGATCGTGCAACCACGTCACGAGCCGTGAGTCAAGAAACGGGGTCGTTTGGAAGACAACAAGTGTTTGCACAAACAGTTCGACGACGTTTGCAGCAGCATGGACTCTCAGCTCGGAGACCATGGCTGCGGCTTCCCTTGACGCTGCGTCATAGACAAGAGCGCCTTCAATGGTGTGATCAACGACGAACCTGGGTGCACGATTGGCGAGACGTCATTTTTTTCAGATGAATCCAGGTTCTGTGTACAGCATCATGATGGTCGCATCCGTGTTTGGCGGCATCGTGGTGAACGCACACTGGCAGCGTGCATTCGTCATCGTCATACTGACCCATCACCTGGCGTGATGGTATGGGGTGCCATTGGATACACGCCTCGGTCACCTCTTGTTCTCATTGACGGTGCTTTGAACAGTGCACGTTACATTTCTGGTGTGTTACGACCCGTGGCTCTACCCTTTATTCGAGTCCTGGGAAACCCTACGTTTCAGCAGGATAATGCCCGACCGTATGTTGCCGGTATTGTACGGACCTTCCTTGATACCGAACATGTTCGGCTGTTGCCCTGGCTAGCACGTTCTCCAGATCTTTCACCAATAGAAAACTTCTCGTCAATGGTTGCCGAGCGACTGGGTCGTCACCAAACGCCAGTCACTACGGTTGATGAACTGTGGCATCGTGTTGAAGCTGCATGGGCATCTGTTGCTGTACATGCAATCCAATCTCTGTTTGACTCAATGCCCAGGCGTATAACTGCTGTTATTACTGCCAGAGTTGGTTGTTCTGGGTACTGATTTCTCAGGATCTATCCAGCCAAATTTTTTGAAAATTTATTCACTTGTTATTTCTAGTATAATATATTTGTCCAATAAATTTTATTTTGTTATCTGCATTTGTTCCTGGTGTAGCAATTTTAATGGCCAGTAGTGTACATTCAAGCACAGATGAAATGTGCCTTGCCTTCAACATCTAATAACATTAGAGCTGAACTGAATTTTCAAACCATTAATTATCCATATCTCATTCGATTTAATTATGTGATGTCCATTATATAAAACATCATTTCGAGGCTACAACACTATGAAGAAAGCTAAATAAATAAAATATACCGTTAAAAACAGTAAATATAGTTCTCTTTTTAAATCGTAATGTTTCCCCGAAAGCTAAATACACAATTGGAAACTACGACCCACTAAAGTAATCAGACTGAGACAACTAGTGTGCTTATAGCATTTAATGATAAAGGAAAGAGGTCGAAAAACTCATTAGGCAATAGAACTGTGGGCATTGATAGGCTCTATATTGAGAGACATATTTTTAAAATTTAAGTTACATAGTTATGTTATAGATAAATATATTGTCTTAAACTATTTTAGTTTTATCGAAAAAAAATTATATTACACTTAATAACGATATTACTTATGAATAAGTTAAAATTTTTCAAAAACTCACTCATCATTTCATCTATATATCCTTTAAACTGGAGATGATTAAAATTTTTAGGTACAAGGGGGTTAAAATCATAGTCAATTTCATAACTTTGTAATTTTCTTCTGATTTCTGCGCAATCAGTATTCTTTGTTAATATAATAAAATACTGAGTATGCATCTCCTGATTGTTTTTTCTTTCGAAACAGAAATAAACTCTTTTGTTGCAACGGTGATACTGTTTAAATTTTTAACCCCATCTGATACAACTATAATAATATTATTGAATGAAATATGATATTTTCAAATGTGACTAATTACAGCAACTTAGCTGAAATGAATTCCAATTAGCACTGAAAATGTAAGTTTATGATATTGAAAAAATATTTTGATACTGAAAATGTAAAATATTTTTTGTGTGGCAATGTTTTAACTACCAGAATCTGTATTTGAATGAACTAATAAAAATAATGCTCATATCTCTGAATTGCTAAATGAGAAAATTTAATTAGTGAATAAGCTTTAATAAACAATTAAATGGACTGACAATTCCATTTGATGAATACTTTACTTTCCAAAAAATTGTTGACCAAGACTGACTCG
This sequence comes from Latrodectus geometricus, assembly GCA_026290005.1. Taxonomy (NCBI): domain Eukaryota; kingdom Metazoa; phylum Arthropoda; class Arachnida; order Araneae; family Theridiidae; genus Latrodectus; species Latrodectus geometricus. Next base: position 270,758 of record JAPDSC010123516.1, on the reverse strand, counting down.
ATGTCACCATGTGTAAACGTTGGCTAAAAAGGAAATTTTGAGTACATTGCACCTTGGGAAAAAGGACTCTTAAGATTTTACCTTTATACATTATGTCAATAATAATATTTCTTTCAGAAACTTAGAGTAAAATGAAATCATCCTATAGTACAGACTCAAATCCTCACTGCCTTAATAGGAAATTTCTTTATAAGACATGTAAGATACCTCCGATTTCTTTATAAAAATGTATATCAAAAATCACCTTTCAGATTGAAATGTTACTCATCAATGAGAAAAAAGTAGTTAATCGATGTGTGCTTAAATCTCTATTGCTTCTATCTATATGCTATGAGATTAGATTAACCTCGACATCATGTTAAGCTAATCTCATAGTCCACAGAAGCAAGAGGAACACAAACAAGTCTTATTGTAAACAGTTATCTTCCAAAACATTTATTCAAAAGTGCCAAATTTCAGCTACTTTTGAAATTCTACTTCCTACGAGAGCTGAGAAGATTTATCATGCTTGTTATTTTTCCAAGTGGATTTGCGTGCCCTACTTGGACAAATAATGGTCTTCTTTAACCTTCATAACTTTTGAATGAGCCTACTTAGACTTTCTATTGATAGATCTAGTATTTTGAAAATGTATCCACGTGTTAAACTAGATGCACAACGTATTGCATTAAATTTTCTCAAAATCTCTATTTGAAACCAGCTCATAAATTCAGTGGGTAAACCAAGAACGTATTTTATCACTGAGAGCTATAAAATTTATTCCTTTATTTACTGCACATATATATACTTATTTATTCATCGCAAAATCTAGAATCTTTGTTTCAAAGAAGTCTTACAACCGGTTCTATTCTTTTCGTTACATTATTGCATAATGTATAAATTAGTTTGATTTCGATCATAAAATATGTTTTAGAATTTTTAATCAGCTTTATAAGAGGCAAAAATTTATATGGGAAATGAGAGATTAAAATTCTTTGCGTTCAATCAATAACCTATGTATACTAATTAGCATTCAATATCATGATTGATTGATATATAATTAAACATTTAGTAATATCTCAAAACAAAAATCATTTCCAAAATATTTAATTTCCTTACATTTGAAATAAAAGTTTCTCTTTATTGGAAGCAATTCATCAAATTACCTTGTAAATAATAATTAATTACCATAAAAAGATTGCTCTTCGCTTTAGAATTGTTAATAGATTCCTTGGTTTGTGCTAATTCCAAATTTGGATTTATTTAATTTAATTTGTTAATGAATAAACATTTGCATTCACTCATTGAATTCTTTACCATATTTTGTATTATATATTCCTTACTATTTTATGCGTATTCTGAGAACATTTAAAGTTCTATGATTGTATTTATACTTTCCCGATTTGAAATGTAAATTAAACACAAAATTTAAGCTTCATTATAAAAAAAAATTTAAATCAGAATATATATATATATATATATATATATATATATATATATATATATATATATATATATATATATATATATATATATATAATGAGAACTTCTCTTGAAACCTTAAAAATAAAAGTTTTTTGTAGATACAGAATGTTAAATCAAAACTAGCATTAGCTTAACCACCATCTAATGTGACATTTTAACTGTATAGAAAAGCTTTCCTCACTACAGAGTCAATAAAATTGTTTTATGTATTTCTCAGTACATATCATTATGATGCTTAGTTTAATTCAATTATACAATGTTATTATTCCTTATATAATTCATGCTCTTTTTATATTTTTGCAAAAAAAAAAAAACAATGTATAATTAAATATGCATCAATCTTATGTACGAAGAAGCTAGGGGAAAAACGCCAACCTGAAACACTAATATAAAACTCATATAGTCCAAAAATATGTTTACTTCTAATGAAACATTTATTATTTCATTTCTCTTAAATTTGTTTGATAATTATATCAAAAACTAGATATTGTATAGTTAAAATTAAATATATTTAATTTTTTAAATTTTTTATTAAATAATATTTACATAAATTATCTTAAAGATAAATATATAATTTTCTTTAAGATAATTTTATTTATTATTATCTTAAACAGAAGAATAATAAATTAAACACAGAAAAATGTATTTTATATTAAAAATTAATGGTTATTTTTTTTATAAAATTCTGCTAGAATAAAAAGTCAAAAAAGCTATAGATATAAAATTCCTCGCAACTTTTTAAATTGTTTCAATAAAAATGTTTACACAATATTCAAAATGCAATATATTTATTTATTTTATAAATAATTCTTTTGTTTCTTATTAGGGATAAATATTTAGTAATTTATTTTAATTTGTAATTAAATGTTATTTTTATTTTTAGAACATATTCATTTTATTACTATCATTAAACTAGGAATGTAATTATGTTCCTATTTTTTATCCATATTATGAAATAAATATAATAACCATGAAGTGTTAAAAATATTTGTTATTTAGTTTGCAATTATTCATTCATAATTTTTTATTATAAATATCCGAAAAACTAACATTATGATAATAATAACATGTGATAATTCTTTAAAGACATTACATTTAAAATCTTTATTCAAAACATCGGGAAAGTAAATAGTTAAATTATAAATAATATGCATAATCTGTAATATAATTGTTAGTTATTATGTCTAAAAATTATCTCACGAAACAATATTACAAATACTTATTTGAAAGTTATGATTAAAATTTTAAAAAAATACAATTTGCTATTAATTATAAATACACTATAATGAGGTAAAGTTATTTAGTTAATTTAGCTAAATATTTTAAGAAATTCGATTGATATAGCGCCTTCTTACTTGCTATTCGTTTAGTGAAGCCTTTAATATAAATTAATTCTGTAAATTATTGATTTGTAAGTACAGATAACACTGTGTTCTATTATAAGTAATTATCTTTTATCACAACTTTTCTGGATGATAAAAGTAATTCAATCAAAATATGCAAATTAAATTTACTTTTAAATAATCAATAATTTTCCAAACAAAATAATAATCTACTTAACTTTTATTTACATTTCATTTATCGTCTTCACATTGAACATTTATTGCATTCATAAATGCCTTTATAAAATCTCCATAGAAATGCACCATTAAAGTTGCTAATTTTTTTCTATTTAACGTAGTAAGAAAATTTCAAAATAATATTATTTTCTTTTATAGTTTTTTATTATTTTATCAGAACATTTAAATCCTTTGTAAACTAGTGTCACTCTAAAAATTTTATTAAATTTACCAATTTATGAAAGCACTGATACCTTCTGTCATCACAGAGATGATATCTTGGGGATTGCAGTCCAGATAAATTTAGAAAACTCAAATATTATAAAATATATATTTTGCATGTGTATATTTTGAATCTGATTCAATTCAGCTCAAATTAAATTATTTTGTTTGCTTACTTATAACTTCCGAGAGACAATGGTTTTAACAGTGCAAAGCTAAACTAATTTTGTCAAGGGAATTTATTTCCAAAGTTTGATTTTAGTGGCGCAATTGTTTAAATGCCATTTCTATAGATTATATTAGCAGAATTATCTAAATTCTGACTGAGACAATATAATGAAAATTGCAGCAAATTATATTTCTGACATAAAACAATAGTGTATGGAATTAAATTTAAGTATTTTTATGAAAATATTGACTATTTGTTACTAAAAAAGTGCTGAGATAAAAACACAGTTTCCTAAATGTGAAAAAGAGAAACAAAGGAAATGTGTATTTTTATATAAAAATCTTCATTAATAAATATTAGTTACTAAATAAAATTATATAAAATAATCACTTCATGCAACTTGTTTATAGGATTTTGGCCCTTTTTATTAAATTAATCCTAACAAAAAGCCATTAAATATTACTTTGATAAATTAATATCTTAAATGCTGATATAATTATATATCAGCTATTAAGATATTATATTTTTTCCCTATATTTATGATAATACTTTCATGTGCATTCATAAAGTCATCTTAGTAGCTGAGTTTGCCAATTTTGAATACATATTGATAATAAAATTATAGTTTTCTTATTTTCAACTATTAAACGTGATGAAATAATTAACTTTTTATGTTACTTATAAAGACTACCCGTTAATTAAAGAAATATGTTATGTATGCTAAAATAAACTTGTACTTATACAAATATATTAGAAATTAAAAGAAAAAGAATTTTATAAAAATATTAGATATTTTTAATGACACAATAAATATGTAAATCCATTTCTTGAAATTAATGAATTTATAAGAATGATATCTTAACACATAAATGGACGTGGTATAAATAATCTGTTTCATTTCTGAGATAAATTAAGCAACTTTCCAAATGCAACTTAGCCTTGTGATTACTTAATCAAAGCATAAAATCAAACTTTTCTATTTTATTTACATAGAAAATATTTTCTGAGAAAATAAATTAACATCATAGTAACTATTTTTGATTTTATTAAACTTTAAATTATTAAGACGTTGCTTAATTTGTGGTTGCTCCCCAACTGTATAAAAAGTGAGTTTCTAACAAAAAATACTGTTTGAAATTTGATCACACTAAGATGGCGCCTGATTGCAATTACGTACACTTTACGACACGCCCCCATCATAACGCCGGAAGCCAATCATTACAAGTAAGAAAACAGCAATCTTCATCTCACGTGACAACTACCTGTTGACAACTAATTAAGCAGGATTTCATTTTTTTTTTATTACACATTCCCTTTCGTGACATCATTCTCTTCAGAGAAGATATTAATTCATGTTTTTACTTATGATTTTTGACTTTTAGGAAGAGAAATTCGATAATAGTTTTTTTCAATATCTATTTAAATATTTCTATTTTATTTGTGTTATTTCGACATAGGTTTTCTGTTAATCACAAAACTAATTTCACAGACGTTTTACATTTCATTTTAATGATTATTTTTTATATTAAAAAATAAGCTTCATAGTTTATTAGTTTTCAGTCAGTTGTACTTTTCCATAAAATTTACTTGCTAATTAAATTTTTAATGGTGTGTAATATGATATACTAATAAGGTAAAAGTAATTTAAATTTTGAGTAAGTTATATATATTGTTAGAAAATATATTATAATATTATTGTTTTTATGATATAGCTCATAAAATTATTTTAAAACTAAGAGTATGTGAAATACTTTTCGTGTTAATTATTTTGCAGCAGTTAAATTCTAAGATGCAAAATATTTTTTGTCTCATTAATAAAATTCTAATTCTGTTCCACCCAATTATATCAATAATTAATACTTGTGAGTGAAGAGAAATGTGTGTGCGTATGCGAGCGCGCGCAAATTAAATACTTTAATATATTCTTAGTAAGCAGTTAATTTTAAAAAGTACACAATACAAAAAACCATTTACCGTTTACTAGTAAAAAACTGATTACTAGAAGCACTATTTTAATGTGAATTATAGGATCTTTCCTGAAGCTGCTAAAAAGAAACACCTTGTTAATAGATACGAAGTATGTATATTGTTTGATTAGATCTTGAAAAATGGAATAAATAAAAGGTAAAAAATGGATTAGAAAAAGTAGACGTAAATAACATCAAATTTTATGCAAATAAACCAATAGAACGATTGAAAATATAGAATATATCAGTGAAAATAAATATCGGAAATGTTGTAATAAGTATAAAAGTAAGAATCGAATAAATCGGTGAAGGTTGATTGACTATATTTTAATATTATTATTCTGCTTTTAGTTAATGCTAAAAAAATAATGATATCCGTATATTTCTAGCAATCATCTTTAATTAGAGAACGCGATAGACTGTTTGTGAATTTGAATCCTGGTTAAATAAAAGATCCTTCATGTTCACCAAAAGCGTCACGGGAAATGTTAAATAGGTTGTGGTTGTGATGTCCTCCCAGTGAAATGATACCTCAAGGCTGTCAGGACAAGTATTAGCGTGTCTTCTGCTTGATTCCTGCATCTAAATTTCGAAGATTTCTACTTCTAATAACTGATAAACTCATAACTAGGACTAGGTACAGGGAAGTCTGCAATGCAACAACATTCAACATTGGATAAGAAATATTGAGTTATCATTGACCAAAAATAACATATGAGTACCAAATAGAACTTCTACGGTGATTACGTATACGTATAGCAGGGTTGTCCAAGACGTCGACCGCGGTCGACTGGTAGACCGCGAAGACATTTTAGGTAGCCCACGCGACCATCCCAATAATGACCTCGGATATTAACAATTTAATTTAATTTATGACTTATGACATAAAAGTAATGAATTATTTAAAATAAAAATTTACTACAGTGTGCACAGTTTTTTTGGGGGGAGGGGGGTTTAAAGAGTAAAGATTTACGATTTAAAGATTTATGATTAAAGGTTTACGATTTAAAATATAAAACGGACATGATGAGCCCAATTAAAATATTCAAAAAGAACTATAGAAAAGTATGCATCTCAATTAAGAAAACATGAATAGATTAACTTCAAAACCATGGAGGAAAAGTGCATCCATAATCCAAACCAAGACTTTGAAAATTTCGCTTAATACTACTTGTTTTGTTTGAAGAATTTGAAAGAAGATTCGCTGACTTAAATAAATTGAAAGAAATAGTCAATTTTATGATATTTCCATTTAATGAAAATGTCAACATTGATGGAGTATCTGAAAAAATAGGACATTTAATAGATATCACTTTAGTCCCGGTCGAGGAAGAAATTATTAAGTTAAGCTGCGATATATTTCTTAAATCCAGAGCATATTTAGTGATACTGATTTTTGGAAATTAATTTCTGAGAAAACGTTTCCAAATATTTACAAATTAATTTTGCATTCGAAATCTTACTTTGGATCAAGGTATCTTTGCGAATCAGCTTTTTCAACCATGAACAAAAAACAAACATTGGTTACATTTAACAGATGAACATTTAATTTCGTGTTTATTTATTGCAATAAGCTCGTACCAGCCACAATATGGTAAACTTGTCTCTGATATAGTGCCAAATTTCAACTAAACGAAGTGAATAGGATGATCAGTTGTTGATATATGAATACTGTTGATTATTTTTGTCAGTAAATTTTTATTTTGTAAATATTAATATTAAGTTTTTTTAGAAAAATTACATAATTTAACATTTTTTCTTGTTACCGAAAATAAATATGTACGTCAATTTAGTTCTGCCATTGGTAGACCGTCTTCGATTTTTTAAATGTGGAGTAGACCCCAGATCCCAAAAGTTTGGCTACCCCTGACGTGTAGTGTTCCAAGAAATTAAAAAAAAATATTTTGCTAATGCTAGAGACAAACACAATGTGACACTTATAATCGTTTATGTAAATTACAAGCGAGTTGTTATGAATGTTCTAATATGAAACAGATGCTATGCTTTTTTTTTATTTTGGCTAGTTATGCTAATGGCTACCTAATAAAAAATATTATAGTATAGAGAGTAGTAAGGCCATATGAAGAGAGCCCTGAAACAACTTGATTTTTCGAGTAATCACTGGGACTGATAAAGCAGACATTTAAGCATTCCACTTATCTTTAAAAACATAAGCTCTCGTGAATTGTGGTTTCGTCACCAGACTCAAGTAAAAATGCCTTTTTAAACACAATGTCTTCTATTAGATCCCTCAATTAATCTAGCTCGTAATACATTTCCTACCACATGTCATTTTTTTAACATTCCTTGAAAGTATCCATTTAAATACCAATAATGAGATCATTTAAATTATATAGTAACCAAGCGAGTGATTTTTTATTTTTGCCTTAGCTTTTTGAGATTAAAAACTGAGAAAGATTTTTCATGCTGCTCTTCTATGGAGATTGTTTGTACTAAATAATAAAAACGCAGGTAATTTCACCTAAAATATAAATCTAAATTCGTTTGTAGATTAAAAACTAAAGTTTTACAAAGTAAATTTTAATTGAAAAGAAATTACGATTCAGGAAACTTCAAGAAAAAAAAGGAAAGAAACTAAAAAAGAATGAAATACAATTTTTATTGTAAAAGTGAGAAACTGTCTCAAGTGGACTTTAATTTGAATATATTTTCTACATCCTTGTTTATTACTTGATTACATAGTCTTATTTTAGACAGACAGCCATTAAATTAATCAAAACATTAAAGTTTCCGAAAATGTTTTAAATAAATTAAAAAAAGATGTTTTTAAACTTGTTTGCTATTAATGCACAAAAGTAGACTCATTGCAAGAATACCAAGTTATATTCATTCTTTGAAACTTTTGAGAAGCATTTTCTTCTTTGGCAACCATTTTTTTTTTTTTAATTAGTTCCTAATTCTGCTTAAAGAAAAGTAGTAACCAAAATGAAGTGAGTTTACTATTTCTGAGAATGTTTACCTTTTCCAATTAGAAGATGAGTTATGAAATAAAATTGCATTTTAGCTCCGCAATCTGAAGAATGAAAGCCTTTATTTAGTTTTCTTACGCGTACCCTTCATATGACCTTCATTCTGATGAATTTCAACATCTACAGGGTCTTAAATTGCATCTACATCTTAAAATTTTAAACATTTTACTATTTTAACGTGCAAATTTGAAAGTTACTATAGGATAAAAAAAAAAAGTCATCTCTATGCTTTTCGTAAGGAATAGAAATAACCATCAATATATTAAAATAACTACCAATTTTGGTCAGATTGTTCGAGATCTTATGAATCCCAAGAAACCAGTCAAGCAATGGTTTCATCCACATTCAAATGAAACACCATGCAAAGCCTCAAAATTCCTCATTAAAACCTTCATACAGATTTATCTGCTAAGTTTTAAATAATCTTAAAGCATTTAAACAAGAAACGGGTAAACAGAAATCGTCAACATGAAAAAATGCTTTAAGTTAATATGTGTGTGTGGTAAACGTAACTTTAAAGATTGCTTTAAGTCACAGATAAATGTGCCTCCATGGACGTGAACAACTGTAACAATGAAAGTTTGAATATAAATAATCTTTTCTTACTATTTTAATTTTACTTGTAACACATAATGGCCTGAATCATGTTTTCTTTCCTTAAGAAGAACAACATCAGGCATGCGTTTTTAGCTTGAAATTTACATCTCTATGTTAGAACCAGGGTAATTAGCGATTCGGAAATACATATCAAAAACATTTTTATAAACATTTTTCAAATTTATTTTATGATTTATAAATAAATTTTCATCTTGTTATAGTAACATTTTTTTTGTATCTTTTTTGATCAAAATGTTTAATTTTCTAGTATATATTCAGCAGACTGATTATAAATATATTTATTTTGTAATTAATATTTTTATATAAAATAATTGACAATTTTAAAGATAATTAGGACTTTGAACCAAATATGTCATTTATACAATTATATACTGGGAATTTAAAACGTAATTAATGAGAAGAGACAGTATTTTACTGTAACGTTATATATTCATTTGTTTTTGTTTTTAAACATAGTATTTGGAAAACATATTTAAGAATATTGTGGCAATCAGTGCATATTATTAAAATAAGTAACTCGAAACAATGGTGTAACTAACAAATTATTAATATCAAATCATTAAAGTTAGATGGCTTGTTTTTCATTTTAAAATTATACATATTTATGCGGGAAACATGTCTCAAGAAAAACATTTTCCTTCGATTATTTTCGATTTTTAAAATAATATTATGAAATGTGTACGCATTTCTCCAACTAACAATTTTGTTTACTTAGAGTTACGTTGCTATATGTTTCCTATGATTTGATGTTTAAAAAACCTCAATTTTCGAAAATTTATATTACACACGTTCAAATATAATGATTTCTAAACATACTAATGCTATTACTCATTTCAGGAATTTTTACTTTCTACATTCAATATTTCAAATTTTTAGTACCGCTTATATTAAAACTTTTAACAGAAATATCACCAATTTTAATACTTGCATCTTTAAAAGCCAAAAAAAAAAAAATGTCAGTATTTAAACATGATATTTCTGTTTTCTTCGAAAAAATAAGCAACTTTTAAGAAATTGTGTTCGCAAGCGTTATCGCGGAGTTTTAGTTTGTAGATTGTCGATTCCCGTTGCATAATTTTCGGTAACATTTACATAAACAAGTAATAATCGGTTGTTGGGGAATAAAAAGGCTTCTTTATGATGAGTGAAAGTCTGCGAAAGTACTTAACCACGCTGATACTGCCTACAGATATGTCCCTCTTGAGACGCGGTGTGTTAGCATGAAATTGGTGTAGAAAACAAACATCCTGAACCACTTAGCAAAGCATGTAGATAGAAGCAATAAATGAACGTTAGAAAGTGATGATTCTCTTAGACAGTGTGCTGAATTGAGGTTTCGGGGAAAAAAAGGTTTAAAAATTTGACATTTTTCATTTTGGAACTGCTTTCTAAGAAGGCTAAAGTGCTTTTCTTGTTTTCTAAACTAAAACAAACTCGTTTTTCAATAATATTTTCCAAATTAGAATGTATGATAAATAATCCTCTGTAAGAAATTGAATTATTTCTTGAACTTTTCAAATGGGGTTACATTTACAGATATAAAAACTAAATAATCAGTAAATAAATTGCTTACAATATTTTTTGGCTGTTTGATTGTAAAATTCGTACAATAAGAATATAAAATTTCAATATAAAAAGAAATTTATTTACTTTAAAATAGCGCATGAAATATACCTTGGAAATATTTCATTAAGAAACGTTTTTATCTTTCAAAAAATATTATGTATTATAAAGCAACTTTATACAACCTATTTATTTATAATGTTGAAAATTTTAATTTCAATAGAAAAAACAGACAAAGAAATAATGCAATAGAAAAAAGAGGCAAAATTGTGTAAAATGTATATATCAGAACACAGAAATATCAAGCAGAATTAAAAAGTTAAACGAAATAAAATGACTCTTTCCTTAAAGAGTTAAAAATAAGAAAAGAACGAGTACGTTCTAAATCATAATGAGAAACACAGATTTCAGAATTTTAAAAAATAATATCGCATTATATAAATGTGTGTAAAATATAAAATTCAAATATCATATTTAAAACATGATTAATGAAAAAAATAAAATACATGAGATTGGAATAAATTTAAATCTGATGTAAAACCACAAAGAAAAAAATATCTCTGCATAAAAATTTCTCAGTAAAATATAAAAAAAATCTTAACTTTTATACTATAGAAAATACAAATTCAAAACTACGTATACCACTCCCCTAATGTTTGATTTTAATGCAAGAACATATTTAATAAGTCATTATATAAATTATATTTTTTATAGTTTAAATAAACTTATAAAATGTTATTGAATAGAATATTTTTAAATTATTTCTTTTTAATATCTTTTTTAACATTAAATGGTTTTGTGCTTTCATTTATATATACATAAGCTATCGTGAGATCAAAAAAATGTTTTAGACTCATGAAAGCTTTTAAGGATTTTTTTTTTTTTTTTGTTTAACTTTCAAGTTTATTTCCCTTTTAATCTATACAACATTTCTGCATAATGCTGTATTCTCCTTTTAATCTGCATAACATTTCTACGTTGTACAATAAAAAATATTCTGTAAATATTTTTGCATATTTTTTGTTAAAGACAACATTTTATTTTCATCATGTTTTTTATTAAACTTTACCATATTTTTAATTTTCTAATTAAATTGAATCGAAAAGAAAACAATTATTATTTAATGCACAGTTTTCTCCATTTCTAAGCAAAATGTTTTATTAGAAGATCTCTTACGAGTTTTACTTATGTAAAAGAAATAATTGCGGGAACAATCAAAGATGAATTTCTAGAAAATTTTTCCAATATTTCTGTCGACAACTATCTGGGCGAATACAAATGAATCCCGGAAGCTATTTTGCGAAGTCATTAAAATGAAACATATGTTGGAGACATTTTAATTTACCAAAAATCTCCTGTCTTTATGTTTGATTGCAATTATAACGTTCTTTGGTATTTTATTAAGAATTCTTAAAGAAAAAAAGCAATTTAAGTATTTTTTCACCGAATAGTTTTTTTTTTTTTATCAATGTCATTCTTCTGATATTTCCGAAATCCAAAAAGAACAAAGAACAAAACCCTTCCAAATGTATTTCATTCAAAGAATACATTAAAATCTTTTCTCTTTTAGTTTAGTATTCCGCCTCAATTTAAATTTGTACCAAGATTACATCAAAAGTGCACCACAAGAAGAAGGAATTGTCTCAATTGATTCGTTCTGTCTTTATGCTTATACTTTAATTCAGGAACATATACATAGATTGAAACTTGGAAATGTTACTTTAATTAAAATCAAACATAAGAAAACAATTAAGAAAAGAACATTTCTATATGCTGATTAGCTTTTTTTTTTCCTTTTAATCTTTAAAAAAAATAATTCTTCGGTCTGGAAAACCAACAACATCAAAAATCAAAAAGGCGAAAATCAAGATGGAGTACTAACTATAATCATACATCCAGCCACGCGTGAATATTCAGGAGGAACTTGGCGAAAGTAGCAGAACTTATTTAGAACCATCCTACCCTAATCAAAATCCATCGTTTGATTTTTTACGGCTAATTAATACCTTGTATTTTGGAAATTCCCGATCATTAGAACAAGCACTTGCAAGAGACGAGGCTGAAGACATCAAGGGCTATTAATATTCATTTGGCGACCGGGAATCGGCTTAATAAATGGCGATTTTCGTCTCGGCTCCGACATGGAAAATAAAGATTTGTTACGCTGGTGGTCGTGTTTAGCAGTAATTAAAACTCTTTGTCGAACGAGCGGTAACATGAGAATTTGGAGGAAGGGAAATTTGTGCAACTTGCATAATCATGATGTATTCTTGGTTTAATGTTACCAGAAAAGAAGGTTCTCGCCGGCTGTGACGTCATCGCCGGAGTTGATACCGATTTCCGGTTTAATGCAAAAATGGCTCATCTGTTGTTTCATTTTCGTCGAGAATCATGAGGTAGCACATGTTACGCTTTCTAATCAATACTTATTGACGTTGTGACAAGAAGAAATTGGTGTTCCTCTTCTAAAATTGCTGTTCGTCGATATCTGTCAACATTTTCTCTGAGGAAAAATTTAATTTTACATTGTAGACAGCTTTTCGTTTCAACTTACTCTTTCTCAAAATAATTGCTTTCGATAAATAATTCAATATTTCGAAGTATAACATGTTTAATTTCTCGAAAAGAATGTTGATAAATTTCGGTCATGTTATTTAGATTAAATTCATGCATTTCGGCACAAATTACTGAATAGAAAATACATGTTTCTTTATTTCAGTTTTATTTTATTTTACTTTGACCAATGTAACATGAAATAATGCAAAAAAATATTCTATACTTATGCTTTACTTATTTTAATGTCAAATTTCTTGTCAATTTATCCGCTGGAAAACAGAAAACATTTTATCTATACGTTTAAAATTAAAAACATTTGAGTACTCTTTAAAAGCTAATAAATCAAACTATTTGTTGTTGTCTTTGAAAATTTAATAAATAATATATTTATACATATACACATAAAATACAATAACGTCGAAATTTGTTTACTTTATGATGCTTTTAGTGATAAAATAAAACATTAAATAAGCAAGTCGTAGACTTTAGTTTGTCTTTTGAAATTTTAAAATAATTTACTATTGTTCTTAATGAAAAATTAATTCTTTAAAAATCTGAATTGTAATATTGTTATAGACATTCAAAAATATAAATTTGTATCCAACGGTCTATTATTATTGTTGACATTAGAAATAAATTTTTAATAGTTTTTAAATGTAATTCGCATTCTTAATAATTCTATTTATATAAGTAATTATTATGTTATAAACATGTAATTTGAACAATTTTAATTAATAAATTAACTCAAGACAATTATAGAAATTAAAATTTATTACTTACTTTTTATGTTATTATAAACTATAATATATAATGTAATTTGTTTATGAAAACTGTTGAACCCTTATTTTGAATAGAAAAGTAAAATATAGGCTAATTGAAATCCATCAATGAGCTTTAAAATGAAAACTATATTAAAGGTTAATAATCAAACTTACAATCAGTAATTAAAATGTAAGTTTAGTTGTTAATCAGCAAAACTTTTAATATTGGTACAATCTTCAGCCTAATATTTAAAAATAGTTGAAAAATTTCTGAAACTCCGCCAAATACTTCTTTTCGCTATGAGTTTTCATGAGACGCTACAAGGGAGGAAACCTCAAAAACATCTTTAAAATTAATTTCAACAGGTGTGCAGGCTAAAAGCAGAAATGCGACAGCTGCCTTATGTTACTGAATAGTTTGGATTGAACTTAGATCTTCTGCTCAGAAAAGAGAGTTCTTGAAACATAATCCCTAAGTGTACTAGAGTATGAAATACAAAATAGAAAACTATGGATTTCCTCCAAATTTATAACAAAAAAAGTTTAACTTGCTCTCTTAGTATGTAAAATAAAGTGAAAATCACACACGATATTTTTGCATGCCATAGTTATAAGTCATTTTACAACAGGTCCGTTTCGCCTAAATTTATTCCTATAAATCTCTCATCTCGTCGTGGACGGGTTTCCTTTTACTTTATATTTTTTCTCCTTCATCTTCTTCACACTCTTTCGAACGCGGAACATTTCGTTGAGAAAAAGATGAGGAAGAAGACGACAGGGCTGGGGGGGGAAACTTTCGCTACTCCCCCTTTAACGTGCCATTAAACCTGATCTAGACTTAAAATACTCATTTGCATCAACGGATAAGTTAATGAGTAAGGAGGGAACTAAATTGAAGTGGGAGGCGGAAAAGGTGTGAGTGTGAAGAGTTTTAAATCGCCCCTTTCCAGCCTAATGTAGCGTGGCATGGACGTGTGATTGATGCCACCGTGCCGCTGCCATTTCGATCCACTACACACGCAGCATAATTAAAGCAGAAGTGTTTTCGGATGCTGGATTATTTACCTTTGGAAATCTTCATACGATTCGGTCTTTTCAAAAGCCGGAAAATTGTATGAACTTGTGAATGATTGGAGGGGACTTACAGGCGACAAACAAGCGATGAAACAATAAATGCCGAAGCGCCCTCTTTCCACAGTATGACTAAATGCATAAGGGATCAAATGGCTGCTGAGTTCTTTTTCTAAGCAATGTCTGATGATGATTAATTCATTGCGAAAGTTTTCTTTAGCTTATTGGAGAAGTCTCGTTTATTCAAACATGAAGCTGGTTAATTAGCAGATTAATAAATGAGATCATGAAATACTTTAAAATTACTTTATTTTTTAAGTTAATGTCTAGTATTAATTAACCTAACCTTATGCAAATTATAAAGCTTATATTAATTTATATCAGAAAAGTATGTTTTACATATATTTATTGTTGATGATGATAGATTTAATATTATATGTGACATTTTAATAGAGGTGGTTATATATAATTTTAATAGCGTAATTTTAAATAATAATTAGAGGTTATAAAGAATTCCTTAACATATTCATTCTCCAGAAATTGTTGCGATATTTCTGTCGTAGTACACGGTATTTTCATGTTCCTTCTGAAAACGTCTAACAATTGAAGTTTAAAAATTTAACTAAAATTACTCTTAAGGGAGATTATTTATTCTAATTCTATTTTAAAAGACCTTATAAATAAAGGACAATATATTATTTCAGTGAAATTTTAAACTGGTGTAAAACTTTGACAAATTAATAATTGCAATAAAACATTTTGCAGAATGAAAATATTTTTGTCATGTATATGTGTGTGTGTGTGTGTGTTTAGTTTGATTTGCAATCAGGATCAACAAAAAAACTGCAATTTTCCACTGGAAAAAAGTTTTAAGTATTTACATACTTCAAAAGTTGTCATTCCCTGTCATGTTTAAAAAACACATTTTTTATTCTGAAATGGTTTCCCAGAATAAATATTTAAAATATAATTTAACTCATAGATTTCATTTTGAAATTTTTGATTTTGTTATAATGTATTTCATAACATCAGCATTTAAAAAAAAAAAAAAACACTTTAGGGCAAATAACCATATATCAGAAATTTTTTCATCGTATTCTTAACGAATAAATGTCAATGAAAACGAATTGTCGTTGCAATCAATGGGACAAAAATGTCAATAGAAGTGAAAAAATCAATAACAGACTTAAACTCTCTTTCAAAAGTATATTTCTTATTAACTTCGTTAATCTCCTATTTAAAATTTATTTCTAATTTATGACTTTAATGCTTTTACTATGCAGAATTTCTCAATATTAGTAACGCATATGGAGTTGCAATGAAAATGAATTGACGAAAGTTCTGTACTATTTTTCTCATTTTTTTTAACCGGATAAAAACTTGCTGCAAATTCCTACGTCCGATAACTGTAATAATATGCATTTAAACTACTAAGGCAATTTCTTTTTTTTATTTATTTACAGCTCAAATGTGAATAAACCAGAAGCCCTGGGTGAAATCCGCATCAAAGAACGCTGACTATTCCAAAATCAAGAACTTGCCCACGATAACAAATTTTTTTTTCATGGTTTCAGCATCGAAAAATACGAAATTATTTATCACGTATAAAAAATATAAAAAAAAAACGAGAAATATCCTTAAAATAAAAGAAAAAGAAACGATAGGGGAAAAAGTAGCTCTTCCGGGACACCTAGAGGTTTTGGAAGCAGGGAACGCGCGAGTGGCGCCCTCTGACGGTTAAGACTACAATTGGGAATTTCGCTATCGCAATTGAAGCTGCTTGATTCGATCCGCGGAAAAAAGATAAAGAATGAATGTAAGGAAAAAATAAATAAAATCGAATTTCACCACCCGTTTTTCCGACTCTTCCGTCTTCTTTATTATTCCGTGTCTTTTCTTAACTCCTGATCTCCGGGAATTTGGTATTCAACTCGGAAACCTACATTCATGAGACGAAGGGGGCAGTAACTCTTCTTCTCACTTCACCAACTCTTTTCCAAAGTTTGGGATTTTTATTCAAACAGGGGGGACACTATACCAGATTTTCTTCTTTTTTTATTCTTCTTTCCCTCCCTCAGAGCCGTTTTCCCTGAATTCTCTCTTTTTTTCCCGTCCTCCAACTTCCCACTCCCTTCTGATTTTTTCCTTTCCACTTCAGTAAATAAAACGAGATATTTAGAAATCTGATCATATAAAGAAATGTAATATTAAACAGATACAAAGTAAATAGAAAGAAAATAATTGGATTTTAAATTTTTTTAGTGATTAAGTTTATTTAGCTTAGATTTGGAATGGTTGAATTGACAAAAATGTATAATGAAGTATCCCTAAATTTACACCTGCTTTAGACGAATATTTTTCTTTTCTTTACTTATAGCTAACTATATTTTGATGGAAATTAGATATTTATAATTATTTCGAGAAATAATCATGCAGCCACAAAAAAGAGAAATCAATTTAATAAAAAGTAAATTTGACTTAAGATAATTAGAGCAAAAAATGTATTTAAAAAACCATTATAAAGCATTAAATTTTATTTAAGATGAAGAACTTTTTATTTATTTAGTATAAAATTTTATCAGTTATATTATAAACCTAGAATATAGCATTTAATTTTTTTAAATTTAAATTTTCTTCTGGTGACATTCTCGGGAAACAATTATCAATAAGGAACATAACGTAATATCTCGTCTTCATACATCAAAATATACCTATTAAAAATTGTCAATAAGGAATTTAGAAAAAAAATTATTTAATTGAATTTTTTGTAAATTTAATAATGAAATGTAAAATTTAATCGTTTGAATAATGTTTTTAAAATTATAGATCAACAAAAAATTATTTCTGAAAATGTATGAATAATTTTTTACTAAAATTATATAGTCAAACATACCGTGAAAAGGCTTAATAAATTCATATTTTATTTATATACTTGATATATTTTATATATAACTTAAATCAAAAATTAAAAGAACAATATTTTTTCAATTCATGTAAAATAAGTGTTTTGGTTGATTGATGGGGTTTTCTGGCGCAAGGTTCAAAGAGGGCAAGCGGCGCCATAAGTGTTTTTATTTGCATTTGTTTGGATTATTAAAAAAAATGTATCATTATGTTTTGGTTGATTGAATTCCACATATATTATTTAGAATTTCTAATGAAATCTGATGAAACTCTGAAAAATATTGTTAAAACTACATATTTTTGTACACGTACGATAGAATGAAAATAATCTAATAAAAAACTAGTGCTAATACTTTGTGCATCAGCAATATGAAACGAACAAATTATGTTAAAAGTGTCATAAATAACATTAAGTTTTAGTTAATATTGATTGAAATTTGTTTCATCCTATTAAACTATTTTGAACTGTATTACAAGTTTGACTTTTTGCAATTAGTGCCGCATCTGATATAGGTTAAGCTGGTCTCCGCCAAGAATACGATAAATAAAGGATTATTCAATAACAGTAACTCTAAATGTCTTATTTACTTGATATTTCTATTATTAATTTCACGAAAAATATTTTTATGTCTAGAAATTTCTTCCAAAGTGAAACAAACAAAATACCCAACCACCATAAAATTCGAAATAGAAAAATTACTTGTAACTGTTTAATCCTTTCATATGACTTTAATTTTCCAAAATAAAAAGAAATATAGGGAACGGAATTTTAGTATTCTGATGTATATAGCTTAGTGCATACTAAATATAAACACATATATTCTGTCTGAGAAGCATATATTTATTTATATAATTTTTATATATTATATGATCTTCGTGCAGAGCTAAGTATCCTCTTTTATAACATTGTTTACACAGAATACATGATAACTTAAATTTAAAATGTCGTGAATAGCAAATTAGTAATATGCATTCATTAAAGCAATACTTCTCATAAAGTATGGATATTATACACTTCTAATAGCATTATGAACACAAATTGTACTGACAACCTACGATGCTTTTTACACGTAAGAACTACTTAGAAAGCAGCTTTTAGCTAAAAGTAAATTTTGAGCATTTAAATATACACATTCGAGTTGGGAATCGAACTCCAGGTATGTTGTAACAAGTATTATTCATCTAACTACTCTCCTCTCAAGCACAAAAACAAAGATTAGCATTATGTTTATGACAAATCAAAGCAGTTAAAAGAGCAATCATTGCTTAAAAGTTAACATTTCCAGCAAACTTTCTTAAAAATTAAAAGATAAGACATCTTAAACTAAATAATTTTAATAGTGAAACTTATTTATTTTATGTAATGATTCCTACCCAAAATTTTGAGAATACTTTATTTTATCTCTGCATAGTTTATAAAATTAAAAACTCTTTAAGAATTCCAGACATTCTGTTCGAACTTTGTAAGAAAATGTTAATATACTAACTGCGAAAAATTACTTAACTTCAAATAAATATATACTTTAATTGAAGTATAAGTATTCACAATATAATAAATAAAGTCCACCCACACTTGGATTGTTAAATTTATTTGAAAATAAGGGAACAAAATATTAAGCACTGTAATGAATAATTATATTTGCACATATTTTATTTCAGCATTTATTAAAAAAACTAAATACATGTATAAAAATAGTGCTATTTAACTCTATATTTCATATGAAATAACAAATAAAATATAATCAGTTTTATAATCATATTATGTATTATTTTTATAAAGTTACAAAGTTAAGTAAATTTATAAGATTAAGAAAAAAACTTAGTGCATTTTTGTAACACAACCCTTAGGGATGTAAAATCAATACTCTAAATTTATTACGTATAATGTAATTTTTACATTCATCTATTTGTTTTAATTAGAACATTTCAAGATGTAAACTCTGTACTCCATTATCTTTTTCAATACTCAGAGAGGTCTAGGGCAGAGCTTAATAATTCCCATTTGGCTCGGTAATACTTGGTGTATCTTTCTCATTTGTTCTTCCGACCAAACATTTCTTTGATAAAAAAAAATTGCTACAAAATAACTAAATAGCTTTTTAATTATTCGAAGGTAGTTGAGGTAAGAATGATTTTTTTTGGGGGGTGGGCGGGGGTTCGTCTGTAGTTTGGAAATAGTTTCCGCGTTTCACGGAAATTGCCCTTCACATGCACAATCCTTGGATTTTTCGGAATTAAAGAGTGTTTTATTAGCAGATTCACTGAAGGATGAGATTGCACTGTTTTCTTCCGTTTTTATTCGCATTATTTTACTCTTCCATCGAAAAAGAATGGGAGGGTGTATTTTAGAAACATTTGCATTCGTTTATTTTTGAATCTCCCCGATTAAATATGTAGTGAATAGAAAATAAACTACACAAGCACCAACGAATGTATAAAACTATGCTTGTTGATAACATTAAATGGAATTAAGTCAGTTATAAATTTGCTAATCGTGCTCAAAAGTGTGACTTTTACACTTTGAAATAGTTGAAATGAGTTATAATTATATTTTTAGCGTAAAATATTTTTCAAATTATTGTATTTTTATTGCTAATTCTATTAAAAATTAATGACCTTATTTCCTTATTTAATTATTATTATGCTAATTCTCGTTCTGTTAAAGAGTAATTCTATCACTTTTAATTAAATTTCCTTTCAAATAACTGTATTCTATAAATATCGAATTAAAAGCAGCAACGGGCTCATTCTATTGAAGGGCCAATTAATAGTAAAAACTTGAGAATGAATCGGAGTTATAAATTTTACAGTATAATGTTTTCTTAATTATTGTTATATTTATACTATGCATCGTTGATTCCCTTTAAAATAAATTTTATGATTTGCTTAAATACTTTCTCGATCAAATAATGGAAACATAGACTTTTAAAAAATATCAAATGAATGTATTAGCTTGTTCCTTGAATTTAATTATACTACTTCTTGTCTAGATAATGAGTAAATCTCAATTCAACTCGATCTATCTTATTTTATGTTTCTTACAAATAATTACAGCTTCAAAATATTGAATTTAAAATAACGTCGAATTCATTCCACTAAACAGAAAATTCAAAGATTAATATTAAAAAATCTTTCCTATTGAAAGCCCATAAATACAGCGTTTAACTCAAATCTTTCGAATCAAACGCATAAGAAGAGCGAGAGAAAAAAATGGGATATAAATTCCTCTTAGAATAAAATGATTCCTACTGCAGTACAATTTAAGAAGTGCTTTAAATTTAAATCTATTATGAAAATGCAGTTTATCATTGTTGTTATTTATAGCATCATTAATCAGTTTATTATTATTTATCAAAAGGTGTAAAAAGATTTCTGATTTAATATAAGCATAAATAAGAAAGCTATTTATTTATTTATTAGATTACATATATGAATGTCTTTAAAATGTATTTTTCGAAATATTAATTGGTAAAAGGTAAAACAGTAAATTCTGTTTTTGAAGTTTTTGAATTCAAACAAAAACTTTTTATTTTGAAAATTTAAATTAAGTAATGTTTAAATTAAAGAAATTCGAAAGTTTGAGTTGTGATCACGAGATTACTTTAAGATTTATGAGGCTTACTGATCTATTTCCAATCAAACTGTGTAATATATGAGTTCCAATTTATTACAAGACAATCTCCTATTCTGAAACGCTTCGGAATGCTTTCATCCAAAACATTGTAATGTAAATAAAAGGCTTTTATATTTCATATATTGTGAGATTATATTAAATATGTTTTTTTTTCTAAGTTGGAAAATTCATACATATTGCAATAGCATACAAAACTAGAAACAATAATTTCTAATTAAAACAGAACGATAGTATCCCTATAAACACGAGTCATGTTTTTCATTTTGTTTAACAATGTAAATATGAAAGATAAATGACATTCTTATACCCAAACTGCACCGAAAGCAATTAGTGCAATGAAGCAGCCCAGTTCTGATGGAATATTAATATGACGTTTCAGTTTGTTTCAAATGTTTTCAGTAATATTCTTTTATGCCGTTTTAGAAAAACTATGGGAAACTTAGTTTTATATCTTCAATCAATCTTGCAAAATTTTAGCTATAGAAGGCTACTATCATTGTGGTCTCGACATCGTGAAAACAGTACACTTGGCTTTTTTAAAAAAATATCTGTTTTCAAAGCTCATGTACACCTAATACCTTTATCCTATATAAGTTGAGGATCTAGAAAAGCATCCTATTTGATTAATGACATCATGTAGTTATTTAAACATTCCATGCAATTCAGAATTTTCTTCGAGTTAGACATGGGAAATAAGTTTTCTTCTCAGTGCTTGAAATAAGTCCTTAATCTTTTCACCTTTCATAATAATTTTATGAAGTAGAAGTAGAGAAACTTGTGATTCCAAAAATAGTGAGAAAGAAGTAGAAATTGTGATTCTATGATAAGTATAATTTAAAAAATTCGAATTCTACATCCTTCATCTTATAGTCAATATAACTTAAAAATTGAATCATCAAAGCATCTTACATCAAAGGAAATCAATTATCAATATGTCAATTATCACGTTCTCTTAATTCAAAGTAATCATTAGGGGATACAATTTAGCTATTTTCTCTCTGTATGTTAGATAACTTTTGGTAAGCCCTAAAATATGTGACTGAGTAGGAATATTACCTTACACCTTTCATTGAAGGAATTCTTTAAAGCACCACTTAGCTGAATACGACTGATTAATATCAATTTTATTTTTACCAGTGTATCTTGCAGTATTTAATGATATATTAAAATGTCTCCACCAAAAAAAATTTCAGTTCTTGCTGGTAATTTTCTACCTATACAACAAAATGATTTAAGAAAATAAAGTAATGATAATAAATTTACAAATTGTAAAACTGAAGTTTTATTCAATCTCTTCGTCATAAGGAATTAAAAGAAACAATACGGGGGAAAATATTTCTTTCAGTGTAGAAAATACTTTTTGATGAAAATGAATGTTATGTCTAATTACATGTTGCCATGTTAGATAATCTCATCGTCTTATTCATTCCAATGTCTTAAAAACATTTTAAATTTATTCTCAGACTGGGTGGATTTTTGCACGAAAAGGTTTCTATAGTGCAATTACAAGTAGCAAATGACACTAATTCAGTTGCACACATTGTTTCTAGTCTTGATCAACGTTATTTTTTATTTCCGGAAAAATTAATAATCGCATTCATTCCAATATACCAAAATTAATTCCAAGTTTCGTTCAGCTCTATCTCAGACCACTGTGAAAATTTTTACCGATACAAATGTCTTTAATTTTGCTTAATAACAATTGTTTTAGGGCTATTTTAGAAAAAATATGATATTTATATAAATGTAATAAATGTGAAAGACACTTATGCAGAACATTAATGCAAGTTGTTAATAGACAAAAAATGCAATACTAATAATTATTTACTATGGTTGTTGGATAAAATAGGTAGCTTACATTTATGTCTACTGAATAAAATATTCTTTGCGTTGGTAAATTATGTAGAATCTAGATAAAAAAAAAAATTTAAGACTTTTTCATGTATTACATATACTACTGACACAATGAATGTATTACTTAACATGAATAATCAAATATATGGGTGATAACATAAATAATCCAATTTATATGTATTTCACATAGTTTATGTTGTATTTTCCTTTCTTTATTAATTCATTAGTTCAAATATCCTAAGAGTATTTGGAGAACCATATGCACATATATTATGCTTTTAAGCAACTTAATTTTCATGTAAATCAAAAAGATTGAGCGATTTCTAATAATTTACTACAAAATTCACAGTAAATTGAAATTTGTAAGATAATAAAAACAATTTGATTGGTCTTAAGTCAAAATTTACAAAAATTGAACAAATTCACTAATTTTAAAAATGATTTTCAATGAAAAATAAAATTATTTTTCTGAACATTAACTGAACCTATGTTGTAAATTTTATGTATTTATTTTGTGGATAGTTTTATACATAATTTGCTTTTGTGGAGTAATAAAATATATATAATAATCCAATAGCATGTCTCTTATTAAAATCACTCAATTAAAAATAATTCTTTATTATCATATAGAAATTTTTCTTTGTATTATTTAAAACATTCAATTTTTAAGTTCAAGTATTTAAAAATTTTTCATAATCAAAAGAGAAAAATATTTTATCTTGCAAAAGGAGCAGGAACGTATTTTGTTTATCATCATATTCTTCGGGAGAAGAAGCAAAAACTAAAACAACAAATTCACGGGAACGATTATTTAAGAAGTATAAAAATATATAACCGTTATCACATTCTATATCTTAACTCAATTAGAAAGCAGAGTCAGGGAATTGTAAACATTTAATCTATGTTAGTAACTTAATACCAAGAAAATAAATTCTCAGAAGGCAAATATGGAAAGTGAGAGAAGACGCGAAAAAAAAATTAACCCCCTTTTCAACAACTTAATTACCTTGCTTCCACTCTGTTAGACTTCAGATACAGAGGTGTCAAAAATTCCTCTTTCGATAACACAACTTGTTAAAAACTGGTTCTCTTGATGTTTATTTTTTCTTTGTTAATTTTCGAGGGGTACTTTGATACATCAAGAAAGAAAAATCAAAAAATAATTTCTGAGATGAAATAATGGGCAGTGAGTCTTTAATTCAATTTAATGGACCATGTAGAATATGATAAAGGTGGATGGATTTATTTCAAATCGTACAGCTAACAGACAACTCAATTCTACTTTTTCTTCTCCCGTTTTCGTGTATGCATGAATTGGAATTGTATATCCGTATGAGAGATAATACTATTTCAGAGCATTTCTTCGCTGACAGAGAATATAATTTTTTATTTCTATTCAAGTAGCTGCAATTAAAGATTTATTCAAAAAATTTTAATGCTCAGTTAATCCTTTTTCATTGAATTTTATATACTATGCATATTTTAGAAAATATAAATTATTTATCTTATTGCGCTTGACTTACTAAACTAAATTAATATTATTGTGCTTAAAATTTAAGTAAAATTATTTGGTAAACTTCATTAAATATGATTAAAAAATCTCATGAAAAATTTCCGTGTGAGTTCAGATCGTAAATTTGTATAGCCGAGGTTTAAAAAAAAAACTTTTTTCATTTTTTAACTCACAATATACAATGTATAAAACCATTTTTAAAGCTTCATGATTTCTTCGTCTAAATATTTTGGTTTCGATTTCATAGAAACATTATAAAATATCATTTAGTTTTAAAATTACATATTTTTAATTTCTATTTTGATTTTAAAGTAATATTTAAAATCAAAATGATATTTCTTTTAAAGAAACTGTGAATGTATTCTATAGATGATAAAACGGATGAATACTAAAAACTAGTTTAATGCTTTAACTTTTGTAAAAACTCCTTAATATCTCATATTTTTCACAAATCCATGCCAAAATCCGTTAATGTATGTATAGAATTGTTTGTGTGTAGTTTTCTGCAGTAACAGAAGTTGTTTTTGTGTCTGTGTGGATTATTTACTTGAAATGGGACAATTAATTTAAATAAAATTATCACAAAACTAATGGCAATACTTTTATTGGGACAGATCACAAACTTCAATTCTATTAATGTTGTATAAATTTACATATTATGACTGCATAATTTTATGCATGAGCTTACACTTCTACGGATAAACTTAAAATATTCGTAGAACACAATATATTTTTTTAAATATGATCTGCTTTTGGGATCACATTTAATTATAGATGTTTAGCAGTGCCATACAAAAAACAAACATGAGTTAAGAAGGATTTCAGAACAATTCAAAATAACTTTAATAAATTAATTTCACTTTTAATGTGCACTGGTTGATTCATTCTTTAAATATTATTATTGATACCTTTTAGTAAGTGGTAATGAAATTTATAAATACATTCCTTTCCTGTGTATAACAATAAAAAGTTTTTACTTCATCTTGTAACCTACTTTCAAGATAACCATAGAACTGTTTTATAATTACTGCAACTATCATTTATCAAAATATTATCGAAATTTGCTACAATATTATTATTAATATAATATAGTCACTTTAGTGTACCATTTAAATTTGATGTAATTTGTGAATCACTCAATATTGTAAAAATGATTATTTTAATGAAATTTCTCAGAGAAATTTAGATCAAATGACTAAACCAGCAAAAATTCTTCATAAATTTTATATATATAAATTTGATAGAATATTAATTATTTGATTATTTTCTACGCAATTTAAATCAAACTTTTTAAGCAATATATTTTTTATATATTATTGATGATATTGCATGTTTGAACACATCTACATATTCATTAATTTTTCTTAAGCGAATATCTAGTATTTTTTTTATAATTTTCATTCCTTCTATAACTTTTCTGTAGCTAACTTAACTAGGCATTCAAATTAAAAATACTAATAATAGGTATTCTGAGACGGTGTAATTTTTAATTTTAAAATTTCTCACAAAACATAGGTTACTAAGCTAGAAAAACTAAGATTAGGAAACACAGAGCATTTTTTTTATTTTAATTTCATAATTCAACTCAAAATATGAAATGAGCCACAAACAATAATTCCCATTTCCTTCAGCAGAAAGGTTTTAGCATTTGTTTATGGAGCATTCCCCCTTCCTCCTTACGCTTCCAAATGACCGGCAGCATTTCCCGGAAAGATCTTTACCAACCGAGCAATCTAATATTCCCAACGATCGAGCCCACATCCAAACTATGTCAGTAAAATAAAGTAGAACTATAGCGAGAGCCACGAAACCCATTTCCTCTATCTATCTATCTATTCCTTACCCATCCACACATACACGCACCATGCCACTATCCTATTTCAGAACAGTTTCTAAGGTTGATTCAACAAAAAGGAGAAGAGAAATCACGATTTCGCAAAAGAATCGAAAGCGGTTCAATAAAATCAACTCTTACTCTCGCCTCGAGGTCCGCTAAACACTAACACCCTGAAGGAACGGAACTCTTTAAGCTGTGACAGAAACAATACCCGTTCCGAAATGCGCCCCAGTCTTATTCCTGGTCTTCACCCCACTGTTTGGAATTTTCTTCCTTGCCCAAGTATCCTTGCGCCCTCTGAATCTCAGCGATAGTGTCATTTTGGCAACTTTTCTATTTAGAAGTCCGGGAACTAATAGCTTTCGTCGATTCTTATCTGTTGCCAACTTATTGCGAATAAAAGCGGTTTCTGCTGGAAGTTGCTTACGAGAATGATTCTGGCAGACGATTTTTTTGGTGGTTTGATTCGCATTTTCTTGTTTTATTAAATTTACACAATTTTTTTATTAAATGATACCTATTTATAAATTAAATATTCTGAGTTTATATAAGTATGAATATACTAAAATATAATATTTTTTAATATATATATATAATATATAAAATTTATATATGCATATTAATCATCTAATATATAGCTGATTTGATTTTATAACAATTTACAATTTTTTTTATTTTGATTTTTTTATGCAATTTACAATTTTGATTTTATAACAATATACAATTTTTTCAATAAAACTTATGTTCTTATAAGAATGGTAAGGAATCGGTATTTCGGAAATATTCCTTAATGAAATTTCGTTAATAACCACAGGATTTAAATTTTATAAAGGTAAATCTCCTCATAGGAGAACTCTAGTATAGTTTCGAAACTTTAAATAAAGCAAAGTATATTCTTTTTATTACTCAACAAAAAATATTTTAGACGAAATTGTAAGCTTCCCTAATTTCTGTAGCGCGAGCGTAAGAAAAGTATTTAATTCAATTTGTTCTAAGATTAACTTTGTATAAAATTCAATCAAAATTTTTTAACGTTTCTTAAAATTCGCTATAATAATTTGATAATGTTTCTTAAAGAACAAAATTATTGAATAAAACAATCAGAATTTGGTAAATCGAGTTACTATTACATATAAATAGCCATCAAATTCCTATTCGATAAATTCTAAAATGAATTTTTGAAATAATATTTTCTTGGTAAATATATCCGTTTTCATATTTGCAGAGAGAGAGAATTTTTTAAGACATATATGAGAAGAACGTTCTTTCATTCATAAGCATTTTGTTAAAGGATAATCACAATAATTAAATAGACACATCATCTTCATTTTTACAAATTTGAAGTAAAAAATAACATAAAATCGCCGATAATGACATAATAATAATATAGTCCCCGATTTAAATCATGAATATTTTGTTAAAAAATTGCAGGTATTCATTAATTCTTCTTAATATAAAGGTTTATACATTATTTGTAGAACAGTTATTATATTCTTATAAAGAATTTGTATGTAAAGATGTAAATGAATTAAGTATGTGAGAGTAGTTGAAGATGAGAAACATGTACGTACATACAGCCCAATAAAAACATTAGAAAAATTTTTTATTTAAGAATCATTTAGGTTTTTCAATAAGACTCATCACACACACACACACACACACAGTACTGCGCTTAAGTTATAAGAACAATCCTTACTCTCCAAGTATCCATCGATTATGATAGCTTCATGAAAACAAGTTATCTTTCGTTATAGCAACTATAGTAGCATCAACTATGGCTGAGTAAAATCTTGCCGCGTGATTAGAAAATCATCCTAATATCGTACTCCTGTTTATGGAACTCTTCTGTCTACTCAACCTTTTTGTAGAAATGCAGGTCAATATTCCGATGATATAGAAGCCTAGACCCTGATGCTTCCACTGAAATATTTCTGTTTTGGAGCTACCATCTTCTATATGACCTTCTAGATTGTACAAAGAGAGAAAAATGAACTCGTGACACCCAGCCTTAAAATCTATCATTGTGTCGCTTTCTATCCTCAAGATCTGTAGATATCATCGAACTAACTGGATTCATGTCGTATGTTTGAAAGTAGCTATTACATTCATTTTGGTACGACAGAAATAACTTCTCATCCGAAAAAGTTCATAACCATTAGACAATGAAAGGGAGTTTAACAAGTGCATTTACTATTTTTTAAGCTTTTTTTCATTGTCTACAGTGTTTGCTTATAGTGAAAGTTTTATTGAGAAAACTGTTGAAAAGATACAGGTTCTTCATGAAAAATTGTCTTGTGGAAAAAGTTGTCTCGTGTTAAATGCTTCCTACATACAGCAATTTTTGTATCTTTATGTATTTTTAGGTATAAAATAGATAATATATTCAAAAATTATTTTGAATTTCGTTTTAAATTTAGCATTTCGTTGTAAAATTTTGATTTGGAAAAATAACAACTTTTTCAATACTTTTTAATGAAATTCACAGTTTATTGGGTTTATTTGAACACTTTTCACACCAATACATGACTTTTCATACATAAGTAGTTAAAAAGTAAATTGAATAAAAAGTAAAACAGTTGAATATTCTCTTCAATCTGAAAGTTATTAAACATTTAAATCATGATTAAATTCCTTTTTCTTTCAATGCATCCCAATAACCGAAAACACATTCACTGTAGTTGATACAAACAATAATTACTTCAAATAAATTAATATCTATCTATCTATCTATCTATCTATATATATATATATATATATATATATATATATTTCTTCGATATTAGATATGTTTATATATATATATATATATATATATATACCCTAACACACCCTATATATCCTAACACAATGATACAAACGATTTCTATTCTAAATGATATAGATGATATAAATGATTCCATAAAAATTTTACTTCTTTTTAAGTCATCTCAGATTTTATTCATTAATTTTGAATAGGATTTTCTTTTGCTCCGTTTTATTTTATATAACTCAAACATTGATAATATTATATACACTTTTACTTTAATTTCTTATATTTGTTCAAACAAAATCTCTTAGAAATAATTATACGCATAGTTATCACTTTTGTAAAAAACATAGTTGTAAAATTAACATGCCTCGACATATAAATGTTTTAACCTGGATGTTTAATCTTTTGAATATGATATCATCTAAATATATGTATTATTAAAAAGTAACATTTCCAATTCTTTTCTTCGATATTAGAAAAGATTATCTTAATAATTAGAAAAAGAATAAATTGTCACCCAAATATTGACTCTAACAGAAGCAGCTTTCTTTTTTTTCGCAAATTGCTTTACTTAGCAAACTTTTCTATGCGGGTGGCATAAATTTTTTCTTATTTTAAAATGTTCTTGTTTTTGAACTTTAACTCTACGTAAAACATGCGGGTTCAAAAAAAATCTGATTGTTCTCAGTTTTTGTATTTAATTATATCGTTGTGATTAGGAAACTCAAATGGCTCTCTTATCTCTTACCATTTATAACCATTAAGTTATTACTATATGTTATTAGATTATGAAATTAATTTCTAAAAGGGTTTTAAAACATAAACTATGTTCTCAAACTAATTATATGTAGCAGTTCCTCAAATTTCCATTACCACTCTCTTAACTTCTATCAAGCAAAACACGGCTCCGCAGTGTGACACAATGGTATCACTTGTAATTCCCAATGAAAAGGACCCCGATACAAAGTAAAAGACTGTTGTATCGATTTTCCTTATGCACAGAGTAGATAAATCGTGTAAAATAATGTCACATATCAAATCAACTCATGTTATGCTTTCGAATTTCTAGGAACTTACAAATAATTAAGGAATTTTATGCCTGCTCACCTGAGAGAGCTATAAAATAGATATCTTCCTGGAGATTTATTATGCTAATGATCTTGTTTAGAGAACAGTTTTCCAAATCTCAGTATAGTGAGATAGTTAAATGTGAACCGAACGCATAATCAATACTAAATTTGATCACCTATGTTTCCCTGTATGACCGCAATTCTCTCATCAAAACATCCTAACTGTTGTAAAACACTTAAGACGGCTTAATTTTCCGAGGTTGATCTGACAGAATAGCTGAGGTAGGAATAAGGCGAAATCAATCGGATGAAGTATTATGATAAGCCTTCTCATGAATGCAGCACAAAAGATATCAGTTAATATTGTGGCTTCTCTAAAAGTCAGCTCTGGAAAATAATATACGAATTAGGCATTCATCCATACCAGAACGTTCAACAGGACGAGAGTCCCGAGCTATTTTAATCTTTCTGCAACTTTGTTATAGGTCAAACAGAAGTCTAATAAACGTTCTTGGTTGATATATTGACGAGTGAGGCATTTTTTCACTTTTCAAAAAGTGTGATTTTTAAAATAAGCAAAACACCCATTTCTGGATACAACAAAATTCTAAATGTTTTACTGACGTCAGACATAAAATGTGATTTTCTATTAAGGTTTCATGAGTACTTTATCTGTGTACTAACAGATGATTGAATTAATATTTTACAATTTCAGTTTAATGGGTGCATCATATTTACATGTTCAATAGAAAGTAATTCTTGATTTTGTAAATAACCTACCTTTTTTTAAACTTAGGAATTTTTTAAATTTCAATATGAAAGACACACATGCTTTCAAAAATCTCCAATGGAATAGCACCATATTAAAGAATTTGGCAATGTCAAAAACTGATGTCGATGTTCAACTAATATGTATCCACTAGGCTTTTTCCTATGGGAATACCTGAAACAGCTGGCATATGTGACTCCATCTCAAAACTTACAGGACCTTGAAGATCACATTGTGTCAAAGTATACTTGTGTCAAAGTCTCAAACTCTGTGCTCCAACGTGACATTCAGATAAGGATCTAAACGTACATTGCAGTTGATTGTGAGAAGTTTGAGTGTCTCAAATAAAGGATATTGTTATAATTAATTATTTTCTCTTTCTCAAATCGTAACTCATATCATAATCAGTGTAGGAAATAAACAGAAAATAAAAACGCGTTTTAACCGTTTTATTCTTTCCGCTTATATTTACAAGCTCTTTTCGTTCGCGGCGGGACGATGTTCCTGGACAGAAGACACGAAATACGTCTAGAGTTTACTCCTAGTAGAGCCACCTTATTCTTAAAGGCCATTTCACTGTGTCCAGCTAAATTAAGCAGGCAAACAGGCCTAAGTCAGTCTTCTATCTTTGGTGAGCTTTGGGATCTTTGGAGGTTGGTCTTTGGATCAATCAAACCTGCTTGCTTCCCAATACCATAAAACTATTGGTGGGCAACGGATTAAATGGGATTACGGTCTCCAATCTTACATGCATTAGTAAATATCTTAATATTATTCAGTGTAATGTGAATAATATTTTTCCCCTCCCCTGACTATATACTCAGATGTACAATTCCGGAGTTTTTTAAGAATGCATACCTTTTTTACATTTTAATATAGAAATTCTAATCATTTTCAGCCTGTGATTGTGTCTGGTATATCCAAATGAATCATTAGTTTTAAATACACAAGATGTATATAACTTCATAATTATTAATTATCTTAGCTTATCAATAAAAGAATCATATATGCTCGAATTTTAGTAACGTAAATAAAATCCGATAGAACAATATTTGTTAGAATTTCACAGCGTAAATAAATACTACTTGATCTTTATTTCTTGTATTTACTTTGATTTTATATTCTTTATTAAATATTAGATTATTTTTTAACTTATTGACAAATTAAAATGTTGTTGTTGTATAAAAATTTTTAACTGTAAACTTGAAGTGTTTCTTAACTTTTTCCATGTTAAGATTTTTTATGTAAAAACATTACATCAAATAATAAATTAAAATTCTTAATAAAAATGTTGACAAAGTTTAGATGTTGACTGTGTATATTTATTTTTTTATACTTGTTATTTCATTGCTATTACTGAGCTAGTAACCGAATGGATGGATTTCTGCTCAACATCTCTTAGGATCAAATATCATTATCATAGGTATTTGTAATGATTCGGAATCCGATTTGCACTTTAAATCCAAGTTTCATTCACGTGTGCAAATTAAATCAGCTTAGCACACTTATTAATTAAACTCATGATTTATGTAGAAAAATTTAAAAATAAAAAATATTTAAATTATCCTTACCATGTATTTTTTTTTTATCAATTGATTATTTTGAGAAAGGGAAAATCACCAATATCTTATATAATATGGTATTGTTGGAGCACACGAAAAAAATTATTATGGAAAAATGACTCTAAAGAACTATCTCTCAGACAATGTCAGAAGAAACAATGGTAAAAATGCCCGAATCGCATTTTGAATATTGCTGCCTGTTCACTCGTATTCTCCAACTCGGTCTCTCAGCGACTACAATGTGATTGAAAACCTTAAAAGAATGCTGCAGGCTAAAATGTTTGGCAATAATAAAGAAGTGATTATGTATAAACTGAAACTTATATGTTCTGAGACCGAATAAAACTCTTTTTACTAAAAACGAATCAAAGTATCAGAAAAGTTTTAGAATGAATATATCATTCTTAAAAGATATGTTGATGATTAAAGTCAAATTTTTCTTAAATTGTTGTTTTATTTGTCATTATACGCGAAATTATTAAATACTTATAATCTCTTAAGGTACATTTACAATATGAGTGGCATAAACACCTCTTATATAAGTTATATACATCTTTAGTTATATATATTTCATCTTGCATTTAAGTATAAGTAGAAGCATAATGAAGTTTATAAAGAATATTATTTTATTTTTGATTTTATTTATCAATTTTAAATAAAGTTTAAAATTGCTGATTTGCACATTTAATGCTTATAATATTTGTACCAGCACGATCATAAATTTTTTCTCTATATCCTTAACACATTTTCTCAATATATATATATATATATATATATATATATATGAATGACTCATACAGAGAGAAAAAAGTGGAGCTATAGCAATATAAAACTAAGCCCTAAAGCCGTATAAATTTTCCCTTTAAGATATATTGCATTTATTCCCGCTTCAGAACGAGAGAAAAAGAGAAGCATCTAATTAAAATGTGAAGAACTAGGTTTCCCAGTATTCACAACAGAGATTTTATTTACAGCGCAATTATTTCGGTTTCTTCTACTGCTAACAACGAGAATGACTTATTGTTATGAGCATTTTATTATCTCATTATTTACAGCGATTCATAAAAACGAGGAGTTACACTTAAACACGTGTAATTACATTCATAAATTTTTTACAATCTTCATTTTACATTCGAATGGGAGAAAATGGAATTAAAACCACATCGTTTCAACATTAATTGCGATTCTCTCCTACAATGTATAACCGCGTGAATTTTTTTCATGGGAATGTTTTAATTTTTTAGTTTTGAAATTATACTTTTATAATTAAATTTTATGGTTGATCTGTAAGTATTGTTTAATGAATTTATTTGGTTCGTTAAAGTTTATACTTCCTCTAATTAAAAAGATACTTAAAATTATTTTGGTTGGTTTCTTAAGTATTTGTAGGTTATATGAACATTGATCAAAGAAAATTGTGCATAAAAAAAGTAAATGTTTCAAATGAATTTATATTTAATGATAATAAAACTTACCTTTAACATAAAATTTCAACAGAAAATACTCAACACATTCACATGATATATCTTTGTATTGAATTCAATAAAAGAAGCAACGATTACAATAATTCCACACTTTTAAATGCCAAAAATATCATCATTGCACTTTTAACCATGGACAGCTGGGAGCTGAATTGTTTGCGTACTCACCTTCAATGCGTCATATTGAGGGTGAATGTGATTGGTGCCATTTCGTGGGTTTCGTAGGTTAATTTCATTCCTAACTCAAATGTGAATATCTCCAGTGGTTCATAATTGAGTTTAAGTTCTATGGGTCTTAGTTAAATTAATCTTCCTAATCAAAACGAGAAAAGCCCCCCAACCTGTCTCATTACAAGAAAGCCGCCCAACCTGTCTATTATTATATATGTTAGCGTAACTGATTACTGATGGGGAGGACCTGGGATCGAATCCCAGCTTGGGCATGGATGTACTTTCTCTTTCTCTCTCTGTGTTTCTTGTCCTTTCCTCAGATGATGGATGATTGTGACCTGCCCTTTAAACGGGTTTGTGGTGGTGTGGCGTGGGCGATACTACTCGTACCTCTGTGAGTTGGTTCACAGGTGCCCACCGAGTAACGATAAAAGGAGTAGCAGTTTCCAGCCTTGTTGCGGCTAATGGTTTAATGTACTATACTTGCTCAAGAATGCCCGCCATTAAAAACAAATAAAAAATGTGAAAAAAGTGACTGTAAATCCAAATTTGTTCAATTAAAAATGTTCTTTCGAAGCGTGTCAAATGTACATATTACTTCTTAAATGTGCTTAAAATTGGTATAACTTTCGAAAAATAAGTAGTGAGAATATTTATTATACCATGAAATTATAAAATAAATAAGTGTGTAGGTATATATATATATATATATACAATATATATATACCATGCACATTCTAGAAAATGAGATAAACTTTTTCTCAATCATTCTCATTGTTAACATAAAAGGATATTACTTATTGTGATTCTGAAATAATTGATTAAATTTTTCAATTTTAATTTGCAGAAAGCATGGCTTTCAAGAAGATCTGCTTATAATACAGTGCGCTTTCAAAGAAAATCCACTTATCATCACTACGTTGTTTTCTTATTGTTTGATAAATGGAAACTTTTTTTTTTACATTCTCATTCATTATATTATAAATCCTTTAAATATATGATACTTTTTACGTACAAATTATATCTGAATCCACATTCTAAAATTTCTTGAAATTAAATTTCAAACAGCAATGTATTTTTTAGTAATGTATTCTAGAAGTTCACGGATGAATAACTCATCCTTACTCAAATCACCAGGTAATTGTTTTCATCTCAGTTACGGTGTTTTATTTTGCAAATTTTACATCAAAATGAACATGGTATTTTTTTTTTTGGCAACATTATTCCAAGCAAAGATTGTCAAGTGGATTAAATCTAGAATGTCCATTTCATGAGCAAATTCCAAGCCTTGATTACTCTTTGCAAAATTACAGTATGATATTTGAGCTGCAGCTATTGATTGTAGCTATTGATGTATACATGTACTAAAAGATGGGTATTAGATTAGACAAAACAAGTTCCAAGTAGAAGAATCTCAGACTTAGTTTGCCACCCCAGATATATCATTTCAAATGGAATACTTTGCGACCATACATACTTTACGTGCCCCAACTATAATTAGCAAATACGACAGACCTTTGTTTAGATCGAGATTCCAATTCACCACCTTTCAATATAATGAAAGTGAAATCTTAACTAACCAGGTCACCATTTTTCAAGATTTTTCAAACTATTAATTTATAAGTGGGAAATAAAATATTCATTGCATCTATAAGACTAGGTATTAGTTCGTAAAGTCATGAGTCTTTGTAAATTGGTGACTAATTAAAACAAGAGTCTATTGAATTCAGTTTTAATGGAAATCGCTATGGATAAATTGTGATACACTAATATAAAATGATTAAATATTGTTATATATTTCTTAAAACAGTTTTCAAAAAATAAACTAATTGCAGTACAAAATATTTTTTTTTATTAATCCCATCTTTAAATCAATCACTAATTGCTATCAAAACTTAAAACTTTGATATAGACTAATATTCCAAATATAAAATTCAAGCTTCTAAGCAATTTTTCCATTAGGTGTTTATTTGAAAAACTCTTCTTTCTTTATATAGTATATCAAATACTTAAATAGTTTCTAAATTTATTAAGTTTTAACTCTGGTAAATATTTTTATAAAAATTTATCCAAACGATAACATACTAAAGCATTGCTAGGTTTCTTTTCATCTATGTACGTATTTAAAAATACTTCGAAAAATCTAAAAACATCACTGTGTGTGTTAATGATATATATTCACCTTAAAATTAACAATTAATAATTTTAAAATCATAGTAAATACTGAAAAGTATGTGTGGTAAGCACACAAGTGTGCTTACTACACAAATAAATCTGAAAATACAACTGCAAAATTGCTTTAAAATTGTATTTATTTTTATTTATATTTTCTAGATGAATTATACATGAAATTTATTTGATACAATTTTTAATGCAGCCATGTTGAAACATTTAACTTAGTAGAATAAACAGAAAGTGCTCATATTAATCACATGTGCATCACTATTGTAAGATTATGTCTGCAACTATATACCAAATAATATTATTTGATCGCATTCTATAAGCTACTAACTTTAATTGATACTTATATGCTATAGGTGATTAAGTATGTCCTAAATCCCATTGTTTATAGATGGGTTTTTAAAGCACGAAAGACGTGTATTTGCCAATGAATACAAGACTGTATTTGCCAATGAATGTATGAAATTCATGTTGCCATTGAATAATAAATTGTGCGCGACCAATCACTAAACCACTGTATGGTGCTGATGGAGCACAATAATAAATTTTAAGAATTCATTTGAAATACTCAGAAATTGTTGATTTCCGCATAATATTCTACATAAATCTTATTGAACGAATACAAATACTTGTATATTCTGTTGATGATTTACAGATTTATAATTTTTTAGAGGCTTCATTTTTAAATATGATCCAAATTAGCAAAATACGTTCACCACACATTCATGTTTATCTTTATCATTCAATAACTGACCGACTATAGATGGGCAAACATTTTATATTTTGTATATAAAGTAGTTCTAATTACTTTACATTAAAAAAATAAATAAAATTAATTCATCTTAATACCGTAAGAAAAAGTGAATAAAATATGTCCAACAATGATAGCATTTTAGAAGAAAAAATAGAGACACTAGCACTACAGACTTTAAAGAAAAAATCAAAATTTACATCAAACTCGTGTTTTGTTTTCAAATTCATACAAAACGGCACATTTCTTATCATCCTTTTACTACACACAGTATTCTACTGAAGGGTCAGCCCCAGGAATTGGTACTCTGAATGTGACTGAATTGTCTCGAAGGACCGAAATAACAACTCAGCGGAGACGTCACCTTCTTGAGTGAAGAAAGCATTCGAAAGCACGCTTTGGTGGACAAAATATTCCTATCCCTTGGGGGCAGTGGAAAACATCGATGATTGCGAACCTCCCTTAAACTATGTTACTTTCCCTTATCCGTCGTCGTCGCGCTCAGTTTTTCTCGCTGGCAACATTTTTTTCCCCAAGCAACTCCTTTGTTTCACTGCAGGAAATGGAAAAATTTGTTGCTTTGAGTTTGCTTTATTGTCTAGGCACAGCCGGAGATTGCGACTGAAGAAGAATTTGACTGATCCCTTAGTTTCCCCTTTATTAAGGAAGGAGATTTAAATTTTGATGACGCATTTCTACCCTCAAGTTGAATCTATTATTTTTTATAGCTCACGCTGGAAAAAATGTGACTTTGTTAATATCCGAAATAAATTTGTTTTATAAGTGATTTTATTAATATTATCTTATTTGCGATTTCTTTCTCACTATGTTAGAACTGGATATGTAGAAACCAGAATGGATTAAATTTTAAGCAACTTTTATTTGAAATGTGATTATTCTTATTTAATTCATCCATGATCTCTAAGTGTAAATACCTGTAGCTAATACTTTGAATTCTCATAGTATAAAAAATTTCTATAGCATAATATATGCTATAACTTCAAAATGTATAAATCTAAGCATATATTTTTCTCTCTATAAAAGAGTTAGAATTCTAAGAAAATCATTGTGTGTAAAAATTCATCTCTTTAATCTTCCTTTTTTTGCATGAATCACAACCCTTTTTTTATTTCTTTACCAATTTTAGATCATGTAATATTTATAAATAACTTTATAAACCTTGATTGTTTTATTCTTACAATAAGAACTAAGCTAATATTTTTATTTACTTATAAATTAAATCATTGTTATAAATCTTATTCATTAAGTCACATTGTAAGTAAATAATATTAATAAATTCCTACATGTAATTTCGTATTTTAATTTTTTGAATACTGGAACGAGTTTATTTCAAAATAACTAATATATCCTCCTATAATTTATAATAATAAATATTTTGATATTTTGAAATAGATGCTTTGATATTTTGATAGGTACTTTTCTATAAATCAAGTTTTAGATCAAGTAAATTTGAATTGTTCAAACCCCTATGAAGTATCACATTTTCAAACATTTTTTACAAAAAAACTAAGAAAATTTTTCAATATTTGAGATTTAGTAACAATGTTAGACTTTTGATTTCAAATTTCTTAAATCTTCACTTTGAAAATTTTAACATTTTAAACTAAATTTTAGATTTTTAGCTAGATTTATATTTTTGATTAATATAGCATTAACTTATTGTAATCTTTTCTACATTATTTTAATATATTCTGTTATTTTCTCTAATCAAATATCATCTCATTCCAATTTTTCCCTTTTAAGATGTTGATTTTATCTAATGTTATAACATCATGTTTCACAATTTTTAATTTATCAATCTTTACTTTCTGAAATTGTCTCATTATTACAATTACTTATGAAAATATAATTTGTTTCTTTCGAATTTCTTATTTTAATATTATATAATATGAACATATTAAAATAGAATGAGATATTTGTAGATTGTAATAATAACAGCATGTATTAGAATAATGTGGGCCGCGGTGGCTGGTTGGCTAGGGTGCTGTTATCGTTACCAAAAGGTGGTGAGCTCGAATCGCGGCTAAGCCGAAGATCCGTCGTGTTCACTAATGGTGACTGGAGCACGCATATTGGGTCACAATGCCCTCCGTGTTCGCATTCCAAATTAATACCTTTGGGGGTGGTTGGAATCAAGCTATGGGTCTTCACTGGTTTCAATCTCAAAATTGGAAGAATCAGATGGTGCTGCCATCTATGAGCCAAACGTCGTACTTCTACTTCCGTATGAGAATGCTTTATTCAAAAACGGAAGACGCTCTCTCTCTGACTTCATAAGCTTCGTCTCTGACGGGCGGGCTTGGCGTTGCCAAGTGTCATTACTAACAACAACAATTAGAATAATGTAGAAAAGAGATTAGAATATGTCTTTGTTGTGATAATCCACCCTCACGTGTGATGGTTTAGTAAATGCACACAATGAAATTAGAAACCTAAAATTTAGTTTAAAGTATAAAAAAAAGTTAAGTGAGAGTTTAAGAAATTTAAAAGTTTAATCATTTTGATTAATTTATTTATTTTAGAATTAATAAAAGGAAAATAATTCATAAAATTTATGTCAACTACGTCATTTTAAGCAACTTTTTTCCTAAGTTTAAATATTTTTATTGGCTTATTTTTACTCCTTAACTTAATAATATATAAACACTCATATTAAACATCTTTCTTAACAAAACTCAAGTCTGTTCTATTTTGCACAAATAGGTTTCTAATAGCTATAATTGTTTGCCATAAATAATTAAAAATATAATCAGAAATTAAAATTACTTTTTATATTTCTAAAACGCTAAAAATCATTGTTAAATTAATCAATGGATACTTTGATAGAAATTAGAAATTAATTGCTATTCATGCAAAAAAAAAATATCTGTACTTTATAATGTATTGGACTTTTGGTTATTGATTTTTTTATTTAATACACTTATTTCCAATTAAATTAAGTAAGCCTTTGGAAACAATCTTTATTTTTTTCTAATTTTACAAAGTTCTCAAATTTTATTTCAAATTTTTTCCTCTGATGAAAGTTTCCTTCCTCTTAAATTCTAATTTTGTTCTATTTAGTAGATTTTCATAAGTAAATGGTCATACGTAATGATAAATGAATGAATGAATTCAGATTTCAATAAACTTAAGATTGACATTTCAACTCTTATTTTAAACTACTATGAGATAAGAGCTTTTATAAAAAATCCAATTCTTAAGCAAATAGGGATTTTTTTTTTATTTAAGAAATAAAATTTTTAATTTATATTGATAATGTTCACAATACATTAAACTTTAATTTCTTATTTACTTTTTCAGATTACGATTCATGAGCTCTTATAAGAGGAGCATCTAGTTATCTGCATTAATAGAGACATGAGAAAAAAGTAAGATTTCTTAAAGTTTAAATCAGTATTGTGAAATAATGTTTTATAATTCTGTTATGAAATTTTTGCAATGAAGTCTAAATTTTTTATTAATAATTTAAATACTTACTAACTATAGTTTTATAAACTGCACTTCTCTCTACTCTCTCTTTCTCTCAGAGAAATAGTTTCTATATTCATTTATTCTAGAATAAAATAAAATATGCTGGTAATAAGAATTTATATTTTATATTTGTATTGCAGTAAAAGTTTTAAGTTTATGACTTTTGTACTATTATTACCAAAAAACTTTGATTTGAAGTTTTGCTGTAACTATGAGGAAATGATGCTATCGATCGTAAGTACTTACACATTTTATAATATAAATCAGGAGTATACTTCATTTTAAAATACTACAATTTTAAAAAAAAGTATTCTGGAAAAAGTACTGATAAGAAAAATTTCATAAACAGTTCATTTTGATTATCGTTAGAAATACGAGTATCTAATCTAATCTAATGAATATAATATATATATAATATATATATATATATATATATATATATATATATAATATATGAATCCATAATCAAATTTCATAAGTATTAAATCATAGCGATATCTTTAGAAAATTTGTAAACTATTAATACTGCTTTTACGTTTATATATTGTTCCAATTTATAATAATGATAATTTCCTAATATTTCAGATAATTTTCTTTTCAGAGTAGTACACATCTTTTTTTTAATATACTGATCAAAACAATTAAAGGATATTTAGGGTGTTTGTGTTGATCTTGCACCTAGAGCATTGTCTTTTTGATTGATTTATTCATAGGCG
The DNA here is from genome assembly GCA_026290005.1 of Latrodectus geometricus. Classification (NCBI taxonomy): domain Eukaryota; kingdom Metazoa; phylum Arthropoda; class Arachnida; order Araneae; family Theridiidae; genus Latrodectus; species Latrodectus geometricus. The sequence goes on along the minus strand of JAPDSC010123516.1, from coordinate 229,134 downwards.
TAATTGTCTATATGAAATAAAAATGACATTTGTTTGGCAGAAAAAAGGCAATTTATTAAGCATTTGGGTACAAATAAAATAATCACAATCTATACGCGTCGAAAAAACTAATAAAGGTATAAGCCTAATAGAAAATCGTTTTTATTAGGGGTATGGTTTCGCCAGATGGCCACCAATGTTAAACACATTTTTTATTATCGAGTCAATGAGGCTATTAAAGAGGGGCCAGCTGGTGTATTCCAAGTCTCTAGACACCTTTTCAGATGTTGGAGAATTCTCTTACTTACCTACTTAACATGTCTAAAACATCCTGTGTTGACTTCATCTCCGGAGAACAAGTTAACCATTCTATTTGTATGATTCCGAAAAGAGATCATTCACTGTGTTAGCATGATGTGAAATGAAATTTTTGTCCGTTAACAAGAAGTCATCTCCAGTTGCTGCAACAAAAGGAACTACAGTAATTCTGTGAATCTCATTCCAATATCGGTGACTGGTTAGAGGTCCATTTCGAATGATATAGAAATTGGTGCTCCCATCAATGGAGATGCTAACATAAACTATTACCCTCCCATCACCAAATCTGACACTTTCTTGTTAGAGAAGAAAAATTAATTCTAGTGCTAAGTTTTCACCGGATGAAAATACGACTAACATCAGGAGGATGAGAAAAACGTGACTAGTGAGAGAGAAAAGAATATAGTGCCATTTATCTTATATATAATCACCATTGGTCGGCGAGTATGCAACTCTACAGCATGAAGATGGTTTCGTACAGTTTGTGTGGAATCTATGGTACCAGAAACTAAGCAAAGATGTTAAAAAAGAGTACCATTTATATTTTAGTATTTCTGATACATTAACTTTAAATAAATATCTTCATTGACGTTTTTGCACGTCTACAATCTTGCACTGATCTTTCGCTTGCTTTTCCAGTCACCAAGAAAAACGGTTCCAGGTCCAAGAAATTGCACTTTGTGAAACTCCTATGGCTTCTGCTACTTCAGATTGTGTATGCTTTCCCTATAAATGGCGAACAATTCTCCAAATTTCGGATTCGGTTATATGACTTCGTTGAAACTTTGCTCTCATCGAAACAACAGGCTTACTGAATGTTATAGTCTAGTGAACTAAATTAAGAAAATTATTGCTTTAACGCTTTGTTAATAAAATTTTGTATCATAATACATTTAATATTTTGCAATTTCTCTCCTACTAACAAATACTTGGATATTTCATTTTAAAATCCAATAAAAAAACCTTCATAAATTTTCTTAAATTTAAGTAACTAAAGGTTGCGTAGTCTTCTATTTTGTGTTTTCGTGATCTGAAAGGTAAAATTACTATGTATTTCACGCAAGTTTTGCAGGCATTGGAAAAATTTGAATGAGTCGAGTGTTTCAATTTTATTTTTTGCAAGAGTGCACAGCAAAGTTCAATTTTAAAATGTGTTATCATTTTGAACTTAATTTTTATATGACGGTTTTTTAATTGCATCAAATATCCAAATAGTCACTTTAAAAAATATATATTACTCTTTTAAAAAAATTCCTAAGGGATTTTAATATTTATTTTAAAAGTTACCTTATTGTTGATTTCTAAAAACATTTTGACCTCATGTTTATAATATTAATCACATTAACATGCGAATTTTTCATGTATTTGCTATATTTTTAGTTTTACGCTAAGTTGAAATTTGAAACTATTTTAAGAGACATTGAAAAATACTTGATAAAAAAACAATTTATCATTTTATAAATCAATAGCGAAACAAATTTAATTGAAAAATTCCAAATTCACATATCTAAATCCACACACACACACAATCTCTATAGAAACAGCCAATATGACATCTGTTTAATACGTTAGCAGTTATATGTTTATTTTTCATTTAACTTACTAGTTTTAAAACTGTCCACTAACTATCATGGGATTTATTCATTCATGAACATAATTTATCATTTAATGATAACTTATTTTATATTTAGTGAAAAAAAATTTAAATAATTTGGAAATATTATCTCTCTGAAAATTTTTATTTTTCCTTTATTTCTCATAAAAATTAAAATTTTGATATATTAATTAAATAATTTGTATTTTTCTAAAAATACATTTCGTATTCTAACTAAAATATATTATGTATTTCATCTCTTTATTTTTAAAATAAATCTGTCTTACAATCCAAGCTATTGAAGAAAAGTCTCAGCTTATTAAATTTAAAATGAATTCAATTCCCTCACACATATTAATAAATCATTCAGTTTAGGAACAATAAAATTTTTTATTTCTATTTCTTCTGACAGTCGAACTTTAATTTCAAAACAAATATCTTACAGATGAAGCCCAATTCACCTGCTATAGCAGTAGTCTTCGTCATGACTTTGACTATTCTGACGTTGAATATCCAAGAAACAGCAACCCATCCAGAGCCCTGCTCGTTCAACCCTCTCTGTTCCTGTTCCAATTCTCACCGTGACGTCAGCTGCATCGGTGTTCCCTTTGCAGAAGTACCGACTCTTCCCCTTGACGATGTCTTCCAGTTTACACTGCTCAAATCAGGAGTCGAAGTCATTCATGACCATTCATTCCAGGTGACTTTATCCCACATAATACCATGGATTTTTTTTTCATTTCAACAAATACCTCTCTGTTCCTGTCCAATATCTTATTCCACTATCCATAATTAACCATCAAAAAAATCTTCTTTTAGAACACTCGAATCTCTTCCTTGAGGATGATGCAAAACCAAATATCACACATTCATCCCAAGGCGTTTCAAGGTAGTGAATTAGCTTTGACAACTGTGGACCTCAGTTTCAACAAATTGCATAGATTGCCTCAGGAAGCATTGCAAAGGGTAATTTTTTTAGAATTTTTACTCGTATTGCTTACGATTTTTGATAGCTCTCAAATTACTTTTATAAAATTATTTTTAGTTCAGCTAAAGCATTTACAAAAAAAAGACGAAATGTAAAATTATTTTGAACGAAATAAAATGTCTGGTGTATATTATAAGTTCTTTTACATTTTACCAAAGTGAAATAATTGTAATATTTTATAAACCATGCAAGCTCCTGCATTCATTCAACTAATTATTCATGAATTCATATTTATTTTATTAATTAGTAATTTATATTCCAAATTTACATCATTCTTAATATAAATTTTAAATTGTAATCATATAACTCTGGTTGAGTTATGTGATTACAGTTTAAGAACAGAATCAAAATGAGCATACAATTTCTGTTGACTTAAAAGTTGAATCAACTTCATATAATATAAAATAAAAATACAGTAAATCAATTGATTTTTCTTTCAAACATTTCTAAATTTTAAAAATTTAAAACACATTTTTTAAAAGTTAAACAAGTATGTGTTTCTGTCTTAATGCAAGTTATTTTGACAAAAAGATTTCTCTCTATAACTAAATTTTAAAATTAAAACTTGAAATAGTGAAATGTATTTGCTTGATTGTTTTTACTATAATGTTTATTAAAAATGTAATCCAAACTATGCAACTGAATGATTTTCTACATAATTTCATTTTAATGAAATTTAGTGTTTTATATTGTAAACAATTTTAGAGATATCATAATATTTATTTTGCTAAGTTATATTTTGTTGTTGCATTTATCAGCTATTATTATTTTCATTGTCAACAAAATGGCTTTACGAGAAGTTTAAACAAATAATATCTTTTATTTTTAACATTCTTTAGTGAAAGCAATTAGTACTCAAAGAACTGCAAAATTTTTAAAATTAAATTATTGAACAAACATTACAATACTATTAACTATAAACTTTTCACCAAAATATTTCAGATGTTATAATTGTAACCATCTGAAATATTTTGGTGAAATGTTCACGTATGTATACGTGAACATTTTACCTTAAATACGTGAAATCTTTTTAATGCGTGAACATTTAAACCAATAAAAGCAATAATAAACTAACGTAAGAATGTTAGATAGGGCTTTAAATATTACATTGTTTAATATGTATGCTTGAAAGTATATATATTGAAAAGTCACTCTTCTCTTTAGTTGCGGCATTTACAGTGGCTGAGTTTACATTCCAACGATATTGATGACTGGCCAAGTCTGCCATCGAAGCCCAACTTGCGCAGCGTCTTTCTTGGAGACAACCGGATCTCCCGACTCACTGATGGAGCTTTCTCCAACCTCCACAATCTGACGTCTCTGGATCTCGATCAGAACTGTCTCACAGATGTAGACCGCCATTCTTTCCCACCCTCTTTGCAGACTCTTTCCCTCTCAAACAATCTGTTTCAATACGTACCCATAGCAGCCCTCCACAACTTAAGAAACCTCACTTGGCTACAGGTAAAATTTCATAAGATGAATTTAATCTTTTATCAGTTTAAGTATATGAAACAAGAACACAGCTCTCTTTCTAATAGTATATATCGTATTCATTCAGTTACCGGTTGGTTTAGATAAAAAAAATAATATATATGAAAAGTTTCTGTAAAAAGAAATATTCTTAATATATATTGAAACATAAAACAGTAAAGTCAGCTGCTTACGTATTACCAGTTGTCAGGTTTTAATGTTTGTATATTACACAATTTGTTTAATTAATTCATCGCTATGTTTATTGGACGCACATTAATTCTATTGATAATGCACGATTCTAATTTCTTAAAAGCTGTCATATTTTTTTATACTCTTATACTTAAATTAACAACATCGTAATAAAACGATGGTTAGTTTTTCACATATGGTACTAATTTGAAATTTATTTAACAAAGATAAGTATATACAAAATCAATAAAAAATATTAAAAAAAAAAGAATTTTATTTATTTATTTATTTTTTTTATTTATTTTATTTTTTTTCCATTTTTTTCAATTTTCCATTTTTTATTTTTGTGGAAATATTTCTTGGAAAGAACATTTTATTGTCAGCCAAACATAATACACTTTAAATATTTGGCTGCTTATTAGTACTTAATCATAAAAAATTCTACTGTAAAACTTGTGGGCAATAACTTTCTTGTTAAATATATATATATATATATATATATATATATATATATATATATATATTTCACATATTCTGTATTTTTTATCAATAAAAGTCCCATAATGCTTATTAATCATAAATAATCTTATTTCTTAGCTAGGTGTAAATATTACTATAAAAATAAGGAAATTTTAAACAAGCATTCGAAAAAGTAGCATGTTTTAGGAACAAAAACATTTTGCATTTTATGGGATGACTTATTGATATTGAAGTCTGAAATTATTCTGTGAATAGTTTTAAGTACTATAAAAAGTTAAGGTACTTTTAATTTGTTGTGGTAGTCATGATAATTATTATTATAATTATCATGAGAAAAATATTTACGAATGTGAGATAAAATTCATATTTCTAATAAGCTTATTTAAAGAATGTATTACTTCCCTTCATTCACCATTTTTTGATGAATTCTGATTACTATTATTTATCGTTTGCTCATGAAAAACAGCTTATCAATTATAAAAAATATAGAAGTTTTAATTTTTTATTTTCAGCTTAGTGGTAACTTGGTTGAAGAACTTCCCAAGCCCTTTCTATTACCAGTAAAGCATCTCACCAAGCTGGATCTAAGCCACAATTTAATCAGAGGTCTCTCAGCTGTGATTGTAAACAAAACAGAAATTGTTATCACGAACCTCCATTTCGAATTCAACTATATTAAAAACCTCTACGCAGGAGCTTTTAAAGGTTTTGTTATAGAGAGATTGTCTTTATCCAATAATAGACTCTCAACTATTCCTGACGGCGCTTTTGAAGGTCTACAAGATACTCTCAAAGCTCTTGATCTCAGTCATAACCTCCTGGAAACATTCCCTAAGGCCTTAAAAGATCTTACTGCACTTAGTCAGCTTTATTTGCGTGGAAATTCGATAAGAGAACTTGATCCATATGATTTAAATGGGTGCCGCTACGATCTAGAAGTACTTGATATCTCTGGAAACAAATTGAAAAGAATTCCAAGAGAAGCTTTACATGCAACGCAAAGAGTTTCTCGAATCAGTCTTCAAGATAATTCCATTTCATCTATCAGCTCAAATGACTTCAACGTATGGGGACAGTCTCTCACTGCCCTCAATCTCGCTAACAATGAGTTGAAGCATTTATCATCAGACACATTTTCTGGGACCACTAAGCTCAGAGAGCTGAGACTGTCGTACAACAACTTCGTCTCGTACGACATCAATACATTTATACCAATCAAGTCAACATTAGAAGTTCTTGAAATTGGTAACTTCAATTTACCCACACTCGAAGCACTCCAGGGAATGGAAAAAGTGAAATGGTTGCAAATGGATCACAATAAACTGAGTCAGTTATCTTCGTCTACATTTGAAGGTATGCCATCTCTTATCCACTGTGATTTAGAAGGTAACAAGTTACAATACTTACCAATTGGGCTATTCAGAAATAAAGTTCACACACGCTTAAATAGCATTGTAATAGCGAATAATGAAATAGAAAGTATTGAAACAGATACTTTTCATAAATTACCATTTCTAACAAACATTGTTCTGTATGGGAACAAACTCAAAGTAATTCGATCGTTATCATTTAGGGACATGCCAATTCTAAATACTGTAATTCTCGCTAGAAATGATATCTCATTCATCGAAAGAGCCGCTTTTTCGAATTTGAAAAGTGTTACGAATATTTTTCTTCAAGACAATAATCTCACGGAATTTTCATTCATTGGCTTCCATAAAGTAGGCGATGCTAAAAACCCAGTATTTCTTGATCTTTCGAATAATAAAATAGAGCAGTTATCAAGAATTGCAGACTTCAAAGAAAATGAAGTATATATCAAAGTCCGCAGCTTAAATCTTGGTAATAATCTAATATCTAGAGTTGATGGACAATTTTTGAGACCTGTTGAGAATACTTTACATTATTTGACACTTTCTTCCAACCACATAAACTTTCTCGATACTTCAACTTTCCAGTATGCACCAAACCTGCAGGTGTTACATTTGGATGGTAATATGCTATCCAATTTGCCAAATGGCGTCTTCCAAAACTGCCTTATGTTACAAATACTTAATCTTGGTCGTAATAATTTGTCAACTATATTTAGTGGTGCTTTCCGAAATCTTAGCTCACTTCGCATTTTAGACCTCAGTTATAACAATATAAAAACTCTTCCCGAAGATGTGTTTATCGGCACTAATCTTGAACGATTAAATTTGTCTAATAACAACATATTCCATGCACCAATTCACAGCTTGGCTCATACAAGAGCCACTTTGCGATACCTTGATCTATCACAGAACAGAATATCCAGCATTCCAACAAATGGACTCAACCACCTTCACAATCTTTTAAGTCTTAACTTGTCCTCCAACCAGTTGGCGAGCTTATCAGAAGACGCATTCTCAAAATTAGTCTATTTGCTCTACCTAGATTTGTCGCACAATACCCTGTGGAGATTAGATGATGAGCCCTTCAAAGCCCTGGTTTCTCTGCAAACGCTTTTACTGCGTGATACTAGTCTTCCTCATGTGCCGAATTTTCCGTTACCCTCTCTACGTGTGTTAGATTTATCTTACAATCTCCTGTGTAACATATCAGACTTATCTTTCTCCAGTGTGAAAGAACTGAGGCAGCTGGATCTGTCTCACAACTATCTAAGTGAAGTGCCAACACATGTATGGCCATCTATTACAAGACTCACCAAACTGGACATTTCTTACAATCCAATTCAAATACTCAGCATGAATAATTTTCGGAAATTAGAGAAATTGAGAGAACTTGATCTGCGTGGACTCGATTTGAAATATATGGATTCAAGAATCTTGCACCACTTAAAGTATGTATACATTTTATTCTAATAAATTGGTTAAAATAATTGTTAATTGCTTAAAAATAAATTATTAAAGAATGATATATCAGTAACTGTAAAACCTTTTAACATTATTAAATATAAAATAATTAGTAAATGAATAGTTTTTATGGTATCAATTTATTCTTTAAAATCAATTTTATTGACAAATTAATAATAAATTAGATTGATCTATGAACTTTTAACATTTCAGTGATAAGTTTTTCCTGATTTTAATAAAGAACAGAATACAGCAAGTAAAAAAGTAGATTGGAGAATATAATATTTTAGCACCCTACTTCTCATGGCAGATGAAATTCTATTCCATATTCATAGTTCCCTAGTAGTAATTTAATCACAACTAAATTTGTATTGCCACTAAAAGCCTGATAAAATAGTTTTGCTACATGATTACTTGTATTAGGTAACCATTTTTAATTTCAAATGGTGAAATGGACCAAGTCGTCAAATGCACTAACAGCAAATAACAAATGAAATAAAATATAAATTCTTCGAAATAATAAAATTCAAATTTCAATATGTATTCAAATAAATAATTTATTTGGATGCATATCAAAAAATTATACATTTAAATAAACCATGGAATACAAATAATAATTATTAAGAAGTTTCAAAAAAACTAAAATATTATTACTAATAAGAGCAGAAAAATCTGATTACATATTATTACAAATCTGAAACTTTATAAAATATTATATACGCTTCAATTTTTACATAACATCTATTTTCTGGAAATTAAATGGCCCTTTAAGTTTACAAATACAAGTATTCTCAAGCTAAACTTTAAACCTGTTCGTCATCATTCAGTTGAAAACATTGTGGGACTTCCTTGATTTATGTCACTAACATTTTTTGTAGTAAGGAAAGTATGCATATGTGCAATCCAAGTAGTTATGCAAATTTATTACATTTATTATCATACAAAAGAATTGATCCTCTTCATTATGTGGTAGTATGATCACCTGGTCATAAAGACAGTTCAAAAATCAAATATGCTAAAATCATGCAGGTCTTCAATGATCAAGTAATAAAAGTTTTCGCGCTTGAGTACTTACAACCACTGGTTACAATTATTTCTCATTATAGATCCTTACATCATCAACTAAATAACTTGTTTGTTGATGCTTGGATTACCATATGTTTTCTTTCAGTGATATTGAAATCGACACACATTGCCTTTACAGATTCTCCATATCCTAAACCTCCCCCTATTCTTTCAGCGACTTATACAAAATGTTTTATCTTATTGCATTTCTCACTCTTTCTTGTTAATTTTTCATTTCTTTCCAAAATTTAGCAGAAATGCTAAATTTTGGAAACTGTAAGTATAATCTTTTAGAAGCTCTGCAATACATACTAAAGCCATTGAGTTTCAACTAAACAAATCAAAATATTTTAAAGCTGTTATGAAATTAAAAAACATTCGTATTGTAGTATGAGTTTAATGTATGAGTAAGAATGAGTTTAATTGATAAAAAAATTGAATTTGAAGTATGCAGGTCTAAAATAAGCTATTTTTTTAATCATTTAAAAAGTCATTGAATGATTGTACAGTTTATTCTAAGAGCATGTGCATCTATAAGTAAAAATTGTTTTTAAAATGTAGAATCTAAAATTGAAATCAATAGTTAAAAAATATCTTTCTGATTAACAATTTATAAATAGCTTATAAAATCTGTATGTTCATATATTCAAACTTCATATATTGTCCATTTACAACATTTTATTTGTTTTAACTTGGAATCACTATACACAGTGGGGAATTCAAGAGTTGATTAAATTTAAATGAATTATACTTATTAATTAATTATCTTCCTATATTTTAGATTCTTGACCTCATTCAAGACGAGCACCTACGCAGGTTTAAGGTCCATCCGGCTCCAGAATCTTCTGTCCAAATCATGCAGCCTCAGGCGGGTCCTGGTGGAAGTTGAGGAAACAAGTTTGTCCCACCAGTTGCAGTTTGCCTTCGGAAGCAAGCTCCGAGAACTCACAGTTACCGGAAGGAACCTACAGTATGTGCTACCGGATGCATTCCAAGGTTTAGAAACACATGAACTAATCTTGCGAATAACAGGAACCAGCATCAGCCGACTTCCAGGAGGTTTACTTAAGTACCTGGCCGATATCCGGTATTTGACTTTAGATGTGAGGGGCAATTACTTAACGACAATGGAAGAAAATGTTTTGAGCCCCGCTACTAAAGTACGGTCTGAAGGTTACACAACGCAGCACATATCTGGTGAGTAAAATCAAGTCGAGTTTGATAGTTACAGTGTCAACTAATTTTCAAGATGTATTCCTTACAATCAGTGTGAAGTTGAAAAATTTAATATTTCTTTCATGTTATAACTAAACATTGTAATCCATTTTTAAATTTAAGGCACTTTTTCTAAAATATAAGAATTATTTAGTTACTAATTAATTAAAATGGTTATTAACTGGTTCATTATTTGAGATATATTTATTAATATCAATAAAAACAAATATATTACAGACAAAAATTTATTCAATCATAATTTCCCTAAAAAAAATTCATTTTGGCAACATATTTCTTATTTCACGTGACTGTCTTGATAAATTCCAATAGAAATAAACCCAGTAACAGCATCTAATTGATCCTCTTGCAATTATTTCGATTTTCTAATAATTGTAGTGCAATTCCTCTCTTTTATTCCATGAAATAAAGTGATAACTGTGCTGTTAATCATTTTTTATGAATTGATCTCTAAACCAGCAGTCTTGTTTAGAACCAAGATAATAAGAGTTTTGCTATAAGTTTATTAATAAAAGATCATGCAGTTAATATGTAAAAAATTCTTCTATTATTATATTGGATTAAAAATATTAATATCTTCATCAAATAGTGGTAGAAATCAAATTATATAAATATTTCTATCAACTTTTATATATCATAATCTTTCGTTTCTTTATTTTTATGTCGTTAGGAATATATCCCTTTTTAGCTTAAAAAAGTGTGCCCATTTTTTTTAAAAGGTGCTTACTTTTACTTATGAATGAGAACTTTAATGGATGATATTTTACTCTACAGTCATTAACCAGCATTTTCGTAAGTTCTGAATAGAAGAGAAAAAAAAGACCTGATTTTGCCTTTATCAAAATGCATCCACTTGAGCAGAAATTGTCCAAATATTTATTAAGTTTTAATGATGGATGCTTAAAAAATTGCTATGATAATCATATATTATAAACTTGCATTCTACATCTATATTTATTAAGTTCTTAAATGTGATAAATTCTATTGGTTAATCTTATTTTATGGTTTCAAGTAATTTTTATAAATTCATGAACAGTACATTGGATTGTGTTTTCTAACTGTACTTTTAAAAGAACTATTTGAACTCTGCAATCAATTAATCCAATAATCAACACTTTTTTTTAAATTTTATTTTTCAAATCAATATTAAAATACTTTCAGATTTCATTAATGATTATGGCAACGAATATCTAAGGTAATACAATTTAGATAAGCATGTAAGCTCTTGTTTACATTATTCTCATAGAGAGTTATTCCAACATATTTCTTAAGTAATTGTAATTACAACAACAACTATCAATATAGAACTTAATTTATAAATAAAATTCTTATTTCAGTGCATAGTATAATTTAACTGAGATAATTGTTTTACAGTAAAAAACTAAAATTTATGTATATTAATAAACGTGAAAATAAGGCAACTGTGTAACCGATTTAGTATTAACCAGAGAATACCACAAAGAAGACTACCATGTTATATCTCAATAATAAATAAAATAAAAATAAATATTAAAAAACAATTAACATAGGGCATTGAAATACGCCAACTTTATAATAAATATCCTCCTTGATGAAAATAATTAAAAGCTGTTAGCAATATTTTACTCAAAGATTTCAAAAAATACTTTAAAACAATCATTTTAAATTGAAAAATAAAATAATTTCTTAGATCAGCCGCCATTTAACTTTGAGAAATTAAGAAATATTTAATTTTAAATTTTGAACATTTTTTGTGCTACATTTTTATATGCAACATTTTCAGTACCTTCGAAAAATCTCAACTTCAACTAGTGAACAATATATGTCCTCACTTTGATCTTTTTATTTCTCTCATCAATCTAATCACATAATAAATATTCCCAGTATATTCAATAAAAAAAAAAGCTGTTAAGTGATAAATCAAATTCTCATCTTCTGATATTTAATGTTGTCATGTGTGAATTAAGTTATCTCTACTGGAGTACTAAAGAAATACAAAAAATACACTCTTGTTTCAGTCTCTAAGAGTTAGTTCCTAAGCACAAATTCTAGAAACAAGTTCTTTAAGTGTTAAATTTGAAACAAAAATTAGAGACGATAATTATTATATTCAGATCATTTGATATCATTGTATACAATAATGTTTGAATGTAATAATGCATATCATTATATAGAAATGCATTATTGTTTTTAAACAATCCAAGTAAAATAAAATGGTCGTGATGGCCTGACTGGTTAGGGCGTCATTCTCGTTACCAAAAGGTGGTGAGATCGAATCTCGGCTTAGCCGAAGATCCGTCGTGTTTACTAATGACGACTGGGGCACGTAAAATATGTGAGGTCACAATATCCTCCATGTTCCCATTACAAATTAATACCTCTGGGGGTGGTTGGAGCCAGGCTTTGGGTCTTCACTGGTTTCAATCTCTAAATTGGAAGATTCAGGGGATGCTGCCATCTATGAGCCAAAAGTCATACTTAAACCTTCGTATAAGGGTGCTCTATTCAAAAACGGAAGACGCTCTCTCTCTAACTTCATTCGCCTAGTCTCGGAGGGGCGGGGAGATCGGCGTTGCCAAGTGTCCTCAGAATCAACAACAACAAGTGAAATGAAAAAAAATTGAAAATGAATTAATATCTCTGTGGGGTTAACTGTCGCAACAATATTGAAGTTCAATTCATATACCATCATATTGCACAGTGTAAAGAAATCAAAAAGTGAGTTACATTTTTAAAGATGAAGTGGTTTGATATATATAATGAAATGTAGTCAAATCCTCATAGTAACAAATAAATAAACCTAATCTAGTTATTAAAGTTAAATTGGATACGCCAACAAAATATGCGCTCTTTGTTAAAATTTGCTTAATTAAATCAATTTTAATTAAAATTAAATCATTTTAGTACTTATTTCCTTTATTATTATTATATCTAAAGAAAAATAAACATATCCTTCTTGAAAATCTGATCTTAATTTTACTAAATTTAAAACCATGTTAAATAATTGCAATAGTCACTCTATAACAAAATTGTTGAGATTATATTAATTTATACAATTATTATTCGTTTTAAAACACATGGTAATAAAAATCAGAATGAATCTTATACTTTACTAGTATAACGAAATATAGTGGATTTAGATTAATAAAAAGGCGAAAGCAGTCAAGTAATAATTTAAATTCCTTAAAATTTTATAAGTTATTACTTATAAAAGATAAAAAATCAAATGGTCTTCCAATTTTTAATCCGGATTACCAAATTGTTTCCCTCTCGATCTTTCAAAATGCAAACATAAATACTAATTTTTTGCAGCAATCTGATAGTTTGAAGATGTTAAATTTGGACTAATTAAATCATATAATTAATGATGGCGTTGTTAAATTTGAATTAATTAAATCACATAATTAATTCAAATTTAATATCTGCAAATTTTAACGATTGAGATATTTTGCTGACTCTCTTAAAGTAATAAGTCTCCTTAAAAACTAACAGAAATTCTGTCAAATTAACCCATCTTTCGTGTACCATTCAATATTTTCATAACATTTAAGTGTGTTATTATAAATTGGAAAGTAAACTTAAAACCTGTTCAGAGTAAGCAATATTATTTCTATTTGACTTGTCTTGATATGTTTTCCTAATAACATTTTGCAGGTGGTGTTTTGTTAGATGACAATCCCTGGGTGTGTGGCTGCGGCTTAGTATGGCTTGGTGGCTGGATCCGCCGGTGGATGAGAGAGACATTGCGAGTGCAGATGCTACACTTCGATGGATTCCTCTATGCGCAGAACTTAGCTCGTCGTACTGTCTGCTCCGTACCAGGAACTAACATCACCTTGCCCTTGGTGGATCTCGACCCTCTGGACTTCGGCTGTAAGCAAGAGGGTGAAAATGGTGTTTCCGGAAACATAGCTGACTCTTTCTCACTTCTGCTCAAGACAGTCTGCTTGGCTGCCGCCAGCTGGTGTTATTCATGCTTCTTTGTCGCCAACTGCTGTGTGGTACTGCAGCATCAGCATGTTTATAGGACATCTTAGTGAACTGTATGACTTTATAAAAGTTGAGATTTAATTGTGTATCAATATACAAAATCTGGAATCGCAAAGATAAAGGAACTGTAAAAGATACCCAAGATACTCTTGAAGTTAGAAAAAATTGCAACGAAAAGAGCTGAAGAAATAGTAGTCGCTGTATTTATAGGAAAAGCGGCTTGAAAATCCTCAGCATTTTGTGAATAATGCCTAGATAGACCAAAGAATTATTCGTAATATTGCACAAAGTGAATTTTGTGTTTATATCATTCCTTTTTGTTATTTCCGTTCACTGCTCTGTTTCAAGCAAAAGGCGATTGAATGAAATCAGTTTATTCATAAACAGAACAATTTTGCTAATTTAAATTCGACGTGTTCAGAAATAAAAACGTCCAAAAAATGCTTTACTTCTACATATCGTCTTATTCATAAGCTTTCATGTTAAATACAAGAACAAAATGAATTTTATATCAAGTCAGAATATTAGATTATTTAATGATATAAGTTTTAAAAATATTTAATGACTTAAGTTAATAAATTCAGAAAATAAATATAATCAAACTTTATTGTGTACATTTTGGCATTAGTTTTGTATTATCATAATAATCAAAATCGATAATTGTGCTATACTTGTTTAAAACATAAATATGCACTTCTACTTTACGCATCGCAAAATTTTTTTAATGTTATATTTTTAAAAATAATGAAAATTTTGTAAAAGAAAATATGAGAAAATTACCAATCATATTTAAAAAAGTTTTTCTTATTTAATAACAACTCAGAAAAATTTGCATGCTTCGAAAAATGTTTGAATTTTTAAAATTACTTTAGGTAGTGTAAAATAATTACTGGAGCATATTGAACAAATTACTAAAAAAATTAGTTCATATCTCTGATTAAAAATCATGTCTTCCATTACGTCTATTCTGAAACATATCTTTATGGAAAAATTAATATTTAATATTACGTAAATTAATTATTAAAATTTTAATTTTTAAAAATCATAGAGAATGTAAAGTATAATGTTGTTCGATAAAGTTTGAATCTAATTATAATAACATGTAAACACATTTCTGCCATTTTATGATTAAAAATCTTTGTCATGTTTATAAGAAATGAAATATTGTGAAAAATAATATTTTATTGAATGAAATGTGTGTCAATGAATTAAAAATATCCTCACAAATAAAAACTGAGTAACAAATAAATTCGAAATTGTAATATTTTGTCAGATAAAAAATAATCGTGCTATCTATATTAATGATCATTCGACATTTTGAATGATAGTTATTTTATATGGTTATAATCATCCTTGCTTTACTTATTTAAAATCTCAACAATAATAATATTATCAAATGTTTATTCAGTGAGAAATCATTTTCTAACTTGTCTTTCAGTTTGTAAGTTTATTCTTGAATTAATGTGTTCCTTTTCAAATATAGTGGAAACTAAATTATTTCCTAAATTTTCTCACAGTAAATCCAAAAAAATTGTTAAGAAAACTAAATTTAATTTAAAAAAATTTCTATCCTTAATTTCAGTGCATTATTTTGTTAAAAATAAGAAACTTATAATGAATTTTTTTTAATAAAAATTTATAATCATAAATTTGAAATAACATCAGTGGTTGTTTTATTTTCTTAACGATTCAATTCTAAATACATAATAAAATAATGATCCTGAAAACTTGGTCAAAGCTATAATAACGTTTGTACATTTCGATCAACAATTTCTATTTAATTGTGTCTGACATATATTTCGTTTTCACACTATATATGTCAATATATATATCAAAATTAAATAAAATGGGGTTAGTTAAAAGTTTGTTTCTTGAAAGTTTTTGGCACCTTGATTCCGATTTTATAAATGTATCATAGTTTAATACTGTATACATATATTGGCAAGATAGGAAATTTCTCAGGTTGAATTTTTTTAATAACGTATAAATATATTCGTATTATGCCAAAGTTCTATTATACACTTTGTCCAAACTGCTCATGGTTATTTTTATGCAAACTACATGTATTGATTTTTTGGGAAAAATATTTACATTTATATTAGTTTTACGTTCAAGATAAAAATCGATAAGGATAGGAAGTTTAAAAATGTATGTTTGAGTTTAAAAAAAATGGATACAAAGTTTATGTTTATGTAAATACATAGTTACTTGTTCAGTTAAGAGCTATCATTTATGTATAAGTAGCTTTCATCATTATTTTCCTTAATTTATTATGAAATAATTCCCTTTCATAATATTACGTGTTCGATTTTCCTTATCGGTCTATGGAAAATGTTAACTAACATTGCTGTATTTAGAAATATAATAATTTAAAAATTATTTTTTTCAAAAGTTTATTAAAAATATGTTAAATCATTAAAAAATTGTTACACTTGTTTTCATTGGAAGTGTCAATCATTATATCCACTTAATAACCAATCATACTGCTGCCTCTAAAATATTTGCATTAACGTGATTGGCTTCATATTGAAAGCTTCTGACTAAACTCTTGCAGTGGAAACAAGATATCGATTCAAAAGTTTATATGTAAATAGATTTCAAAGAATATCGATTCATTATTGTGTAAGTAGATATAATTTATATAAGGTAATTCTGAAGGAAAAAAATAACACATAAAAATTATATGAAGTAGAAAATAATTGTTGTGATGTTCAGTGGGATTATTGTGTGTGTATTATCTTTTCACTGAACTTCTTCAACAATATTAATGGCTTATGTATTGTGATGTTCTTTCAGCTGCAGCTGATATATATAAAACTATGCGTAAATTATCTATATATATTGTGTGTATAAAGATTCTATCTGCAGTGTAATATTTGAGACAGTGCAAGTAAAATTATTGTTGCATGTTATGACTTGTTTCTTTTCTGTGACTTTTAAGTTAAGCGAACATGACCAATAGTTTAATGTAAAAACACAAACCGACTTGTTTCATTAGTTCAAAGATAAAAACAAACAAACATATATATATGTATATATATACACTCTTATAAGATATTGATGCTGGTTTTGAAGATCGCCAGAATAGACACACTGTTAATTTCCCCAATGCTATATATCAGATTTTTATTTTACTAACAAAATTTAATTTCTCTACAATTTCCTATCAAGTTTCACGATATTCTGATCATTCTTTACAATTTTAATTAAGTGTCAATTCACATTCTATTTAAATTAAAAATTCTGAATTAATATAAGTTCATCACTTATATTCTTAATGATCTCATTTTATAACACATTGTATAACACATAACTAATTATAAAATAACATTTTATAGAATTCTCTTTTAGTTATGGCTGTGGACTGCATTCCTCCTCTGCTGAATAGGGGAAATGCAACAAGTTTCCAAATGCAATTTCGAATATTAAATATTGCATGTATGATTATGCAATAAATTCATTTCTGAAGTATGAGATCAATTTAAGATTTGTTGCTTTAGTCTGAAAGCCGCAATTATTGACACAAACTGCTCTAGTAAATGATGATTAGCATGTCATAACGTCATCTGTAAATGTTCTGAACACTTGTAAGAAATTGCTTTGTGTAAGAGACCATTCGTTATCTTTCACCAATGACATCAATACTTCGGTAAAATTATACAAGACATAGATACATTACTACCCCCATTTCGTATGATATTGAGAATATCATTTGTATTATGCACATATATAAATTATTAGAAAATTTCCAAGTAATTGGGAACTTAATCTTGAAAAATTTCTGAAATTAATGTTTGCATACACTGAACATTTCATGTTTCAACTTCGCATTGTTCAATCATGAGTAAACTTCTCATTTCCAATTTTATCGTAATACCATGAAGTATATTATTATAACTTAATATTACACAAAAACTGTAGCAAAAAGCTTGAAGGTTTAATATTTATTGTAAATATTAATAATAAGAAGAAAATTCTCATGTAATATCAATTTTCACTTCTTATTCATATAAAAACATTGCTGAATACATTTTTTACACGTTTTAAAAATGATGGAAGTACAATTAGTTGATAAAAATGAGTAAACAGGATTATATGTATTTTTAACAATTATAACGTTAATCCCAACAGTATAAATCAGTTTGTAAAATAATTATGAATCAATAAGGCAGCTACAGTTCATTAGCAATTTATAAATTGCTATCTTAAATCTAAATAAAAAAATTTTTTTAAATGTAGCCACAACATGGAATGAAAGGTTTTGTAATTGTCACTAACAAAAGGAAGCACTAAAGGATTTGTTAAAAATATGATTTTTCTGTAACACATCGTTCATTGCCTAAAAACATGTAAATGATTTGCAATATTTGATTCTGCTTGTGATTCATAAGGAAAAAATTGTGCTGTTAAAAGTGATTGTAAGCACCTGTAAGAACATGTAAACAACATACAGTAATCGAGTGAATTCAGGAATGATTAGCAGAAGAAAGATGATTGGTGATATTTATAATCATTCTTATAATAAAATAAATTAAATCTAATACTGAAAAGGAGAGACAACATTAGAATTATTTAATATATATGTAAAATTGAACAGGATGTAGCAAGTTCACCTCTTTCAATATTTACAGCAGTAAGAAATGTGAGTAACTTTTTATACAATGACTTTAAATTACTTGAGTATTATTTTCAAATCTGAATTAGTTTCAGGACATTATATACCAATTATTTAATGTAATCAGATACTTTTGTTACATTTTCCATACTCTAAGTAGTTATTCTATTAATGACTAAGATGGTGGTTAAATGTTTTCGAAAAATGAAAGATTTTTATCATTAGATTGCTTTTACGAAATAGAATCTCGTTAAAAAAAAGTTTATTAGAAATGTTTATATCTGCAGAGATTTGTTTCAATTATTATTATGATAATCTATTAACATATGCAAGTTTACTTTTACAGAAAAGATTCAATTTGGTTTCACAAATTATTCAAAAAGATAATCAAAATTAAGATAAAAAGAGTCAAATTTTTAGTTGGTAGCATTACCCTTTGATAGTTAACCTATGTCAGAAATAAATGTTTCAGTACTTTACTTTTCAGACATCTTTTGATCTAAAATTCAAACTTTATTTTCATATTAAATATAGATCAGTTAATGAAAAAGAGATTGCTCGAAATGATTATTCAACGACTTCTAATTTAAAAGCTGTATAGAATATGAAGGATATCTTAGAAAGAGACATTTTAAATATTCTTATCGCTTTTGAAACCTTCCACAATTTATAGCCTCAATGAATATTTAGTAATTTTTATAAGAAACCAGACCAGTGAAGAGGAAATTGTAAAAACTTGCTTGACTCTTACAATTAGGGAAAGTCTTATTTTACTTGAAAGTAACAACTTCATTTTCTTTCTGATTCAAACAATATAATATACCTAGATTATTCTCTCTATAAAAACACCTTTTGCCTGATTTTATAATGTATTTTCCTTGACACTAATAATTACATCCTATTACAGATAAAAATTATCATCAAATATTCTAAAATTTATTATGTCCAAATAAAATTAAAAAAAAACAAAAATATACAATTCCTTACAAAAATCATCATGTGAAAGTATGAAAAAATGTAAAAAGTAAAAAAAACTTTAAGAAATCAAATGAAATTGCCTCTTATTAATTGCTTGATTATTTTTCTGATGTCAAATGAATTAAAAATAAGAAATATTTTAAATATATTAGGAATAAAAAACACGTTGTGGTAGAATTTTTTTTGTGTATATTCTATCAAAATGTTTAGTTAAACATTATTTTTATGTTCAACTAAACAATTTGATAGAAATCAAGGAAAAAGCTATCACAAAACATGACTTTTATTCATAATGCATTTAATAATATTTGCTCCAAATAATAATAAGAAGAAACACGTGAATACATTTTCATAAAAATTATAGATTGAAACCTAAATTTTATATATAAAATACATTTATATAAAATTTT
Organism: Latrodectus geometricus; assembly: GCA_026290005.1. NCBI lineage: Eukaryota > Metazoa > Arthropoda > Arachnida > Araneae > Theridiidae > Latrodectus > Latrodectus geometricus. Next base: position 209,006 of record JAPDSC010123516.1, on the reverse strand, counting down.
AAACTTTGAAAGATGTAAAGAGAACCCGTCACATGATGTTTATTATTTTTTTTATAGAAATTTTCTCCTGATGATGAGAAAATTGAATTTTTGAGAATCAAATTTTTTCAATATATTTCATCTCTCTTCAGAAAAAAAAGGAATTAAAAAATATACAAACTCAAAACATTTGAGATTTTCAGCAAAATTTATGCAATTGCAGGTTGATATATTAACAAATGATCATATATACAACATTAATAAATATTATAATGACATAAAACAATATTTGAGCTGTGATGAAGATAGAGTATAAGAATACCTGTGCATTCAATATTTACAATAAAACTGACTAGCCAATATATGACATTGATAGGACAAATGCCCTATTAAAGTACTTGATACGATAACTACTTGTACGTGTAAGAGAGAAGTAATCCGACTTCAAAGTAAATTCTATAATAGATCTAAAAAAGACTTATTGATCAAAAACATATAACTAACAGCACATATTTAGACGAAATGATTTTGTATGTAACTATGTTGGAACCATTTGCTCTAAGAAGCAAGTATTCCTCATGATTAATCCGAGCCATGAATACTCATGAGAATTGCGTAATCAAAGGAAAAACTAAATCCGGAACAAAGCTTATTCTTTCCACAATTTTGCCAACTCCGAGGAATCCAATGATATCAAGGAATTTGAACATCCAGAGATGAACAAAAGCTCATTTCTGGCTGTCAATATATGACCATAAAGAAAAGAGGTCTTGGTCATCATGTAGTGATAACTTCTAGCAGTACACCAAAACCAGTGTCAAATGGAATGGTGCTGTAACGATCAAGTGGCATTGCTTATAATTTTAGCAATACCTTCTTTTGCAACAAACCTTTATTTTTACTCAAAGTTGATAAGCACATTTTACACATAATATAACGGAATGCTCAATGGTTGAATCTGCCATTTTAATGAAAGGAAGTTAATCATTATGCAGTTGTGACGATTTGAAGATTTATCATTTGAATTAGATAATCAACTTGAGTCGTGTCTAGTAATACTCTTATCATTATCTAGTGCATTTACATCATTTGAAGCCAGGGATAATGCTTCTGGTGTGTTAAAGATCAGAATAAATTGATTAATATTCACTCTTCCATATACTGATAATCTGTCAAGACAATATGTTCAAGGTATTGATGTTCTCGAATAATTTATTACCTCATCAAATTGTTTTCCAACCGAAAAATCATGAAATAACAATAGCACATATTTTTTCCGTCACTCGAGAAGAAAAACTACGAAAGAGTTCATGAGGTATGCCAGAAAATATGCACAATATTCAGAGGCAAATAAATAATGAATTTATACAAATTTTCAAACCATAAGGGGTGAAAGCTTTAGCTCTGGAAGGTACAGTACAATCAAAAGCCTTAAGAGTTTTATATTTATGATACTTAATATTGTTATTAAATATAGTTTTGACAAACAAGAATTAGAAAATAGTTTTTTATATGATGTTATCATTCCTTGACAAATGACACTATTACACAAGGATGCAAACAAATTGATTGAAAATTAATAATTGAAACATTAAATTTTTGGAACTTGAATATTCCAATCATTCAAAACTTATGTAATCATCTTTATTGCTTATTTTCATGACCGAACTTGTTTCTAAACGTGTGATTAACAAAGAAGCCACTATGCACATAATTACATCTATTTTTATAGTTCTTAGATTTGATTTCTATACAAAAGATAGCTTCACTTTATTCCAAAACTCTAATGTTGCATTTATAGTAAACATTACTTTTCTTAATTCAATACAAATATTTATTTTTCTCGTGTAACAAAAGTATAAAGCAGTATCAAATTACTTTTTTCATTAACACGGAAATGTTCCAGGTATCTTGCGTTAAAAATTTAGTTACTTGAGAAGAAATCAAGACCATCGCAAATCATTTTATCGAAAGATCATTTTTATCGAATGGTGAATACTTCCTTACCCTATTCATTTCCCAGACTTTTATTTAGTTGATATCAAAATAAAATCCCATTTTTTAACTTTTAAAACTTTTTAACTTCTTTAATTGTGTCATGAAGTTTTAAACAAAATTAAAGAATTTTTTCTGACTAGCTAATAATCATACCGTATCTTATAAACTTGGTTGTTGTTGTTTTCAATAAAATCTAATTGCCAAACTTATTCATATATTTGCACTTAAATAACATTCAAATAATTCAAATATATATCGATATCAAAAGTAAAGGTTCGGATGATAATTCAAATTAATAAAAAAATGTTCTCGACTGTCTGATATACTAATTTCGGCATGCAATTTTGTAATGAGGAAATGATGTGAATGAAAGAAATTGAATAATAATATACAAACACAGTAAGTATATTGGTCAAAATAGGCAAAAAGTAAGGAAAATAATGAGCAAAAGAATTCCTCTAAATATTAATTCAAAATTCAGCAGTGAATATATTAAATATATTCAATAGGGAATGGGGTACAGCTTAAGAATATACAATATAATCAAGGATTTTATATAATTAGACAGGAAAATGTGTGCAATAAATTACCTTGTTTCTTGAAAAACGTCGTTTGAAGTTTAGTTAATAATATTGGTGATAAGTAATATCTTTTATTTTCTATCGAGTAAAAACACAAAGAGATTCTAATTTTTTTAAAAGAAAATCTCTGAAAAAATCATTCTTTGTGTTATTATAACTGTCAGCCCATGGCAACGAAAATTATATTTCAATAACAAGAAGATTGGACCAATAAATCCTATGAAACCAAAAATAAACATTACGAACTTTAGGCTCTAACATTCAGCAACCAATGTTAAACCTTTCGATAATACCTGAGGGAATATGAAAATATATTTATACACATATCACCATACACAAGTGAAGCCCCGTTTCCAAAAGTTGTGGAATTTCTGAGATTTGTTAGGGAATGTATGTTATCGTTTTCCGATTAATGATCTGATGCGAGTTATCGCTGGACCGTGGTGGCCTGGTTGGTTAGAGCGTCGTCCTCATTATCGGAAGGTAGTGAGTTAGAATAACAGCATAATCGGTCATCCATCGTGTTAAAGGAATCTGGGGCACGTTAAATAGGTCGTGGTCGCAATGTCCTCTACGTGAAATGATACCTGGGGCTTGCAAGCCAAGTATTGTGGAGTATTTTGCTTAGTCCTTGCTTCATTTATTTAACTGATAGAACCCAACTCAGGACTAGGTACAGGGAAGCATGTTGGTGCAGCAACAACGAGTTATTTCTCATTTTTTCTTGATTACCTCCTCTGGTTTATTTGTGAAGTAAGCAATATTAATTTTTCTTCAGGAATAATTTAATCTGCATAAATTCAAATTTTTATTTAGATGAATAGGATTCAGAGATAGGCAAGACATAGCTCTCTGAAATATACAAAACTTAAAAATAATAATAATAAATTATTTGAGATTCACTGGCTTGTCTCTTACACAAATTGAATCTAAAAAAATTATATATTTGTTTCTGAATTTGTAAAGAAATAATAAAAATATTTGTCATCAACAGTTTTCTTTTTTCATTTTTTATTATTTATTATTCCAATAAATATTTACTCTCATTTGTCCTCGTATACTCTTTGATTTAACTACTCCTCCAGTACAAGGCAGGCGTATCGCAAATTTGTAGTACTATTATTTCACCATTCAAAGATGAAATTAAAACTTGAAATACTAGTTATTTAATTTCAAAGTAATCCCAACCGCATTACTCTCAACCACACTGAATATCGAATGAGTTCTGGTGAAATACAAATCGGTTTTTTTCCTATTTTCCGTACTTTCTTATGATCTCTGATAACGATTTATCTTTTTGCGTATTTCATCGAATTAATATATTGCTGTAACTCACTCAATTTGCATATAATTAGGTTGCGATAGTTTGGTTTCTTTTTGGCAGAGTTTCACATGTCCATATATTGTGTATTTTCCATTACATTTTATTCACATTTCACATAAATAATTTAAATCTCTATATTTATTTCAATATTATATATATATATATATAACAGATTCAGCAAAATTTAAAATTTAATGATGCGTAATGTAAATATAAAGAGAAATCCAGTTCGAAACTTTATTCTTCGAATATGATGCATATATTTAGATATATATTATATCATCATTTAGTTTGAACGAATAAATATATATCTATTCGTTGATATTATAAGATACACACATTATCCAAATTTTCCATCCTAAACAAAGATTACTATTTTATTTCCAAGTATGGAAATCAGAGCAAAAAGTGATAGTAATTAAAATAAGCACATATGTCGAAATCCTCCGAAAACATGTATAAAATGAAATCACTTTAAGTGCAACAAATACTGCAACAAGGCGAATCACTAAAACTTTCTCGTCCATTGTTGCCATGGTTACAACTGTGCTGATGAAACACTTTCCTCGCCAAATGATGCTTATTTAAATGATCAAAAGATCCGGGGAACAGGCAAGATAGGAATCACTCAATGAGCATGTAACATTCCCAACAGAATTCCGGGACGGACGCCCATTCAAAAGTTGCCTCCAATAATATTGTCATTATGATTTCCGGATCTGCGACAGTTGTTCCCATGTTGGGATTTAAAATTGTCGTTCGAAAAAGATTTTAAATCCATGACCAGACATAGAATAGATGCAGTTTCCACGACAATTATTGTCGTGTTAAAACGG
>JAPDSC010123516.1:187538-204278 GCA_026290005.1 Latrodectus geometricus | reverse complement strand
CGTTTCTGGAACAAATAATTAGTGAAAAGTTTAACTGAACTTTTACTGAAATTTTATTGATTAAGAAACCATATGCATTCAGGTTTTCTTAATCAGTATTTTACGAATATTTTTCATTTATATTCATCATAAATTGGACGCCATTTATCAAGAGGAATATTTTAATCACAGTTGCTTTATTTTTTTCAATTTTTGAGATAAAAATTAAATTTATTTAGAAATTCTTAAATAAATCTATGTCTAAAAAAATTAAAAAAGAAATATTAGAACTGTATCATAGAACAAAGGATATTAAAGTTATTTTACATAAGTAATTTTTCATTCTGAAATACAGTGGTATTACATAACTTATAAATATTATTAATTTGGAAATCCACAAAATTGGTAATTTGCTAACAGAGATAGTTTGGTATTAAAAATTAAATTGTTTTCCATTTAACTATAACGTAAGTGATTTGTTTATATCATTTAAATTGCAAGATTGTAAGCAATGATTATGAAACATTTCCTAAATTTAATATAAATATATATATAAAAATAAATATAAAATCATATTCAAATTTACAAAGATTATAATGGTTTCAGTGATTAGAATTGAATTTTCTAGTAAATTATTGATAGAAATTTTGCTGGCAAATAATATAAGTGACACTTAAAACATGTAGTAACAATATTTTAATAATAAAATTTTAGATGTCATTACTATAATTACTGAATATATCCCATCTAAACTTTATATCAAGAAACTGAGTTCACTATTTAATAAAATTTATAATTAATTTATAAGTACTTAATTAGATATTATACCAATAAAAATATATTTAAATTAGGCAATATAAAAGTTACATACACTCTGTTACTCTACGCATACATGTGTAGCCATCACGATTTATCAGGCCTCCAAATCAGTTCCTTTTTTGAAATATTTATGTATACTCTAATACATTGAAACAAATTGAGGTAGACATTTTATTATTTTTAAATTAATTAATTATAAAAATTTAAAATCACATTAAAATTAATGTTCAAATGAAAAATGGAAAATTTAATTTCATAATTTATGCATGTTTTCCAAAGTTATCCATGTGTAAGTACATAGTGTTTAATGATATTGATTTTGTTTATATTAATCCAAAACACAATGTTAAGTATACAGAGAATTCAAGAACAAGAAAGATTAATGTATTCATTACTTACTTTTCACAAGTATTAATTTCTTATATCTAAAATAATATGCAAAAATATATCTATATATATATATATAGATATATAAAACGATTATTTTTAAAGGATTCTTCAAAACATTATATGCATTTGGGAAATACATATATTTTCAACATACATTTTCGAAATATTCTAACGATTTCGTTTTTTTATTTATTGTAATGGATTTTTCGACAGAAACAAAATCTCAGCATTAAACAAAAATTTTCATTTCTTAAGTAAAAGTATGCACTAAGTCTGCATTTACGGATTTGGTTTTCGGGTTCACCTATTTTCATTCCACGAAAGCACGAGGATAATTATTCCATTCCAGGAAAAATACATATAAATCTTTTATGTCCGGGTAAGGAAAATCGCTTTAATGCATCATTTATTTATTTTATCTCTAGAAAAAAATATTCTTCAAGTTTTCCCCAAAAGTAATGCGGATTGAGCAAAGCACAAATCATCCTGAACAGCAAAAAAATGAAAGACGTTTTAATCTTTAAAACGCTGTCCTCTGCTTATGTTTCTATCTATATGAATATTCTTCAGCCGTAAGAAAATAACTTTTTTCCCCTTTCAGTAATAATGGTGGATTATATTTTCTCATGATGAATCGGATAGGTAAATACAAAAGATTCCAAGTAAATATTGGAATCATAATACTTTTAGCCAAGAATATTTTCAATTATATCTCTTACTTTAAATACATTAAGATTAAAATCTATTAAATACAATAAATAAGTCCGTAATGGATACATTCAGCATTATTTTTTTTAATAAAAATGCAAAAAAAAATCCCTATGCTTTGTGGAATAAGGAAATGCATCATGGGAAACAAATTTCTGTTTGGTAATTTTTAATATCAGAAAGGAGGACATCATTATAAAAGGATCATTTTTAATCGCTTTAGAATAAGATAAATTAGGATTAAAAACATTTCTGAGAGGATATTTGTAAATATGAGGAATAATGCTTAACTTTACTGAATATAAAAATATAATGAAATGTGCTTCGTACACGAAATCTTTAAAATATTTTGTATAAATATTCTTAAGAGTTTTTCTCTAGATATTCGGAGATTAAGAATTTGTTACTGTTATTTTCTTTTAAAGATAATATGGCATCATTTTTAGAATTCAAGCAAAAATTTTGAGCATTGAAATTTCTTTCTAAAAAGCGAAAATAGTTCTAAAAAAATAAATTTTCTAAGCAAAAAATAAGAGCCAACTCTTACCATAATTAAAGCAAGCAAAATCATATTTTACTAAATATTGGTCAGCGATCATATTATCAACTGTGATAAAATCTATTATTTTACTATATTATTAATTTACTATTACTATAGTATTATGATAACTATTCAATCCTGCAATATATTGTTGTCTTTATGACACATAACAATGGCTGTGAATGTCTTCTCTGCACCACTGATTTTTCTTTCTAACAAGAGATAAGAGCCACTTTTCTTGCCAAACTTCTTGAACTTCATGAGAATTACGATATGACCCCTTTTAATATATGTGAATAGTATTGTGCGTCATTTATCCTTTCAATGTTATGCATCCAACTTTTAGTGCCAATTGAAATTGTCCATCACTGAGTCCTTTTCCCTTTTCCTCAATCTATCCCGTAATTGTTCATATGAATTTTACCTGGGTGAAAAAAACCTTGTTTGGGAATAAGAATTTATACTCATTTACTTTCAATTATCATATGTAGAAATTAAAAATGTAGAAATTATACAGAGCAGAGTATTATTATGCTTCAATCAATATAAGATAAGATATAATTTGTTGTTTAATTAAGAAAAAATTCAATTAAGAAACACATTTGGAACAAGTCTATATTAAGTTCAATCATAAATTTCATTAAGTGATACTGATCGCATACATTGTTAAATAATGTGTTACAGTTAACATTAAAAATCAGCTGATTATATCAAACGAATTTAGTAAACACAATCCAAAATATTAAAACTTTTCATCATTACTGCTTGTAACTACGCATGTTATTATAGTTAAAGATTAGCTTTTTCCTCTTTTCTGTTTCGCAAAATTTAAGCTTAAATTTCAGAATTAAAAGTGCAAATGTATATTGAACAGTAAAATACACATTCCACAATCTTATGTAAATTTACCTCTAAATGTTATATTAGAATTTCATTGTAGAAAGCACCTTTATCGTACTTCTCATTCTAGTGCAAAATTGGATCAAAAAATATAAAAAGATGTTTACTTAGCTTTTAGATTAATATTTTCGTTCCCTTGAACAATTATTCCAATTCATGCAAATATATATTAAGCTAGAAAAATTATTATTTTTTTTTTGTTAGATCTATGTATAAAAAACAGATTTTAAATGAACAACCTTTATTTTTGGCTCACAGGAATAAACATTTTTTGATAATTCTTAGCAAATCCTTTTATAAAGTCCGAATGATGAGTTAGTTTTTCTTACGTAACATGAAAAAATGCTTTCCATTAGAGTGTTCCTTTATACTACCAAATTATTCAAATTAATTTCCAGATACATCATGCACAGTTTCAAATTAAATAATATAAAAATAAATGTCTTAAAAGAGATCAAAATGATGCAAAAGAACTTAAGTATATGAAATGAATATCATTCAAACCATTCACATCTTTATCTCGATTTATCAAAACTTAATTTAATATCTATTTTAGAAAGTAAAAAATAATTTCTTTTACTTTGAAAATCATTGGTTCTCATGAAAATGAGAACCTTAAAAAATTTTTGTTAAAAAAAATAACTCTAAAACATTTTTCTTTAATACTATATTATTATTCAATGGATGAAAAATTAGCGTAATATACTTATCCTCACTATAAATAACATTTTTTTTCAAATACACGACTGTATATATATATTTTTAAGGCGCGTTATCTTTATTTGTTGCCCTGAATATGCAAAAGTTTATACCTTACACTTTATGCATTTTTTATAAAATTTATCAAAAAGCAGAAAAAAACTTGTAGCGCTCTTGAAAATATTTCCCGTACAACCGTGAATTTTCTCGCAAACTATCAAGCCCTATTTGCAATTCAAACTATGCAAAGCACTTCCGAATTTAAGTACTTAAGACTCCAACGTACATAAGCTTATCGCGGTGGCAAATTTTCCTAGGGAGACTCGGAGGGAGCGGGGTTCGAATCGGTGAATAGTAAAATAAAAAAAAAAACATATGTATTAAGAAAAAAAAATTGGGGAGGAGCTAGAAACTGATAAGACAAAATCCTCACAGTCTTTCAACTTTTTGAAGAAGAAAGTGTTCGGCTTTTCTAAAGTTGCAAAAGAGGGTTGAGTTCGGTACTGGAAAAAGGAAGGTAGGGGAGATCCTCAGGGCAAGGTTTTGATAAAAGATATTTTTAACACTTTTGTTATCGCAAACGCCCGTGGTTTTAGTACCCCTTTAAAACGGGTCGTAGAGCATTTCCCGGGTGAGATGCTTTGAATGATCTTCTTATCCTTCCTAACCTTAATTACGCGGTTAAAGAGGTCGCCCCCTGCGTTGTACTGTTCGAGGTTAAAATTTTATGTTCCCTTTGTGTTCCTTCATAAGTGAAACAATATAGTTCTAATTTTTGTTTTGCTTTTTTACCAGGGTAGATAGAGAGTATAATTAAGTTTCTATCGTAAAATTTTCTTCCCTTTCTTTCTACACTAAGGGCATTTCCGTGTGTTATCTGAACGTAAAATTATTTGTTAGTGGTCTGAAGGGGGTGTATTTTATCTATTAGAAATATAACGATAAAAGCCTTGTACATACAAATTGCCCTTAAAATTAAAAATAATCTAAGAAGTCTAATATATTTGGCAGCAAGTAATATCAGGGATATAGAAAATCTCAAATTTTAAACATTATCTCGATATTAGGGAGCAATATTTTTATTAATTTTATACCTTAGCAGTAAAAAAAATAGATTAAAAGATTTAATTCATCTTTATCTTATATATTATTTATAATAAAAATAAAACGAAAATTCCATATTTAGAATCTAGTTTAATCACTTAAAATAAATGATTCGGTTGAAAGAGTATTTCATGAAGAAATATGTGAACTACTGGGAATATTTTAGAGTATAGATTTCAAAATAATACCAGCATCACACAGGAAATTGTTATGTAATAGGGGTGACAAAAATACCAGGATTTTAATATTATTTGTTGATTTTTAGTATTATGAAGTAATAATGCACGACATGCGTGGATAAATAATATTCTTATTCCTGAATTGAGAATATAACTTCAACAAAAAATACACATTTTAAAACGCAATATTATCACGCTGAGATTTTAATAAAATATTTCTAACGAGTTATAGTAGCAAGTTTATTTTTATGAAATATTTCGTATTGTTATTGTAAATTATTGTAGAAGTTGTTAATGTAAATCATTATATTTATGATTTTATCCCTCTTTAGAATTTAAGTAAAAGTTATTAATTTCCAATTAAAACTTCGTTCTTATTCCAATTACAGAGACAGTGAACTAACTTATCCACTTGGTTGATATGTAATTATGTAAATATTATGTATCTAAGAACTTAGAACCTTCTCAATAAATGTTATGTGAAAACTTTGGATAACCAATTTTTGTGTGCGTGTGATATGATTGTTTTTATTCAGAAATCATATTTTAGTTCCAGATTAAACTTCAGTCAAAGATAAACATAATTGTTTCGTCTTAATAGTGTAAAAAGTTATGAATCATTCTAATTAGAAATATTTTTAAGAATTATATGTAGCTCCTAAATTATTCAGGCATTAATAAAAAAAGAAAATATATATCTCATAAAAATTATTTTATATTTTTAATTAACTTTAAGTAATTAATGGAACATAAAATCTCCAGATATTTATGTACTCTCGCTGATCCCTAATATTCGAAGGGCACGAATAAATATTTATGTCAACGGAAAATCCTGCGTCATGAAACTGTTCTAAAAGTTTCCTCTCTCCACTCAGAGGTCTAATCATTAAATGCCTTTCCACGTCGACTTTCTAATCGGGATATTTTTAGGAGAAAAAATGCGAAACGCCCGCGTGTTAACGGTGCCAATTTGCAGAAGCCCCACTGAATCCCATAGCCATCTTTAGACAAGTTGGGGAATTCTCTCACAGAATGAATTAATTAAGTCCAGCAGCGCCTTCATAATTACTCATTGTTATTGGTTACCGAACACGGGAGCCATACCTGTCATTAGAGGGAAAGCGCTCACCTAACAATTCGGACAGTTCTGCCTCTGAACTGGGTTTCCAGCTTTGGCGGATAAGCGAAGTTACAAGATTTTATATTTGAAGGAAGAATTATTACATAAGAAATCGTATTTCTATTTCATAAATTACAATTCTCTTCTTCATATTTTAACGAACAAATGAGTACTATAATGTTGATAATTTTTTAATTCACAAAAGGACATATTTTTAATAAAATATAAGTTTCGTTTGATCAATCTAATAGTTTCATATGCATAACAAATTATTGAATATGGAGAATTTTCCTACACTGAGTCATACAACAGAAGATAAAGATAATTTGTGCCTATTAGATTAATATTCCTAAATTTTAGGATCAATATTTACGTATACTAGAATTACGACAAGCCAAGATAACTTGGCATAGAAGAACATCCTTTCAAGCCCAGAATGTAAATACTTCGATACCTGACCTAATCAAAAAATCACCATTATAAAATATATGTATCTAAACATTTTATTGGCTATGATGTTGCTATACATGTAGTATGAGAGCTTAGACATCAAAATCCAATTTCAGGATTTGATGTTATCTCTTCCCTGTGTTTCAAATTTATAAAGTCATTAGCTAAACTTAGTGGCTTCAGAAATAAGATCAGAAACAAATGAAATAGAAAACTAAATCTATTCTGATAAACTCTAGCATTCTATGAAGACCAGTCATTTATAAGCAAGATTTTAAAATTGCATGAAGATTACTTTATTAATTATTAGTGCTAACTAAAGTTTGAGACAACGGTCTTTAATGTGTTGAAGAATGACTTTTTTAAAACATAAATTTCGCTTAATTTAAGATGAATACCATCACCAATAAACTTTGCTGCATTTTGTAACAAAATTTTATTAGCATAAAATAAAGTAAATATTCAGTATCTGAAATTTCGTATTCATAATACTTCCTATTTTTTCCAAATAAAAAAATCGGAAATGTGTAATATTTATAGAGATATAAAAACGAAAGACTATTTTATCAATGTGTCATTTCCTTATAGAAAAGTTTCACTGGAATTGAATAATTTTCACGATTGAGAATTCAAGGGAAATATTAGATGTGCCACTAAAAATGCACGTTATAAATTAGATCTTTAACTGAATTTTAATGAAACTTTTTAATACATAAACTAACCTTTTAATATTCAAATATAGTAAATATTCTATATAATAATTTATTCAAAACAAAATAGTTTTATGCAAAAATATATAAAAACTATGTATATAAATATTTCATTGTTTAAAAAAACAAGAGGATCATATTATTTTGAGTAAATTACTCAAATTCTAACATTAATTACTAACATTAAATTAAATATCGGTAATGAATAGCCGAAAACAAAAATAAATTTCATTTGGAAATAAATGTTAAGACATCGGATACCAGAAAAGAAACATAAGTGAAATCACTATTTTGCAAAAACTGTTTTTCATTGCTATTTTTCATCTAATAAAAAAATATTTGAAAATGCTACAGTAATAAATGTGACTGGTTACATTATCAAAAGACTTGAATTTGAATATTTATGAACATATGTAGGATATGCATTAGAAGTGATAAAGAATGTCATTTCAAAATTCTGGAATTGATTTTAAGAAACAAAGAATAACAAACATTCGTTAGGAAATAGTTATTTATATGCTACCACAGCAAAAAAAAGGTCAAGATATCCTGCCAAAAACTAGCAAAGAAAATATGGGTGATGTTACTTAGCTGAAAAGGTAACTTCCTTTGAAAATAAGGTGGAGTGTCTCCAATGTACATAAAGCTAATTTCAGTGGCGAAAAATTTTAATTTCAGGTCAATATTCCATTTACTTCAAGATTGCTGTCTTAAGAAGATGGGGATACTGATCGTTAATATTCGATCCAAAGTGACTGAAGTCAAATGTTGCTCATTAATAATTCTAGATTTAGTTTGAAATGTGACACCAAATTAGTTTTGATGTGCATAACAGAAGTGTTTTTAAGTAATGCCACATTTATTAGGGAAAGATCACAATACACACAAAATAAATTGATGATGTTGGATAAAACTCTCCTAGAGTTGGATATCAGTCAGAATGGTAGTTTGATAACCAAAAAAATGCAGACAAAATTCTGAGTGCTCATATCAAACTTTTTGCGCAACCATTATTGATCTCTTTATTTTAATGCATGATAATTTTGATCTCATAGAGTTCGTCTTGAAACTAAAATCATATACGCTTAGAATAGTCTCATGGTTTATGGTTTCTATAGAATAGTTTTATATAGAATTAGAATAGTTCTATGGTTTCTTCACCTAAATTTAATCAAGCATGTCTGAGATACATTTGGGTTCAGTATTAATGGAAGACCGAGGCTTGAAATTGTTCTCATTTGAATATTGTATCAGTCACATTAATGTATTTAACTTGAAGTATACATTCAGGAATGCAGCAAAAGCTCAAAAGTACTACATGCCATATTTAATATCACACACTTCCAACCAAATGCTTTTTGAAATTTACATGTAATATATTTTCATGTTTTTTCTGTCATTTCAAGAAATTAAGATATTCATACGAAATTTCGTATTTATTATTTTATATTGAGATTTGTTGCACTTGTGGTCTTCATTTCATACTTATGCATAGTTGTCATGCAAATGATTTATTAAACATTTTTGCTTTTTCTTGTAATATTTTTAGCGGTGTAATTAAAGCGTGAAATCAATAGCTACCTATATTAGGGACTTATTGTTATTCATCTGTGCTATATATTCAGTTGCTTTCATACCATATTAAGTTACATTTTTTAGTGTAATTAACTAAAATAATAAGTACATTAAAGCGAGTTATACTAAATTCCTCTCCTTTATAAATAATGAAATCAAAACAATGCCATCTGAGTAATTTTACATTTCTTCATATTGTTAGAAAATATATAAATTTAAAAAATAAAATAATTATAGATAATGACTTTAAATTCCTTTAATCATTGTATCTAACGCACTGCTTATGAGTCACATAAAGGCTTAAATATAAATTTCATTATTAGACAATAAGTACAAATTGAGTGCTTTGATTAAAAAAATATTTTCCTCAAAACAAAAATATCAATAGAATTTACAATGTTCAAGAATTTTACAGAAATGTGGAAAGTTTCTGAATTGGAATAAAACCAAAAAGTCTGCACATCGATTACAATTATGCAACAGGAAATCCGCATGTAGCATCAAAAAAGATATATATAATGTATGTATGTAATAATACATATAATGTATTCACTGAAAAAATAATATAATCAATCTCTTGATAGTAACTAGAAATTTTCAATGTTTGTTCAATTCAATAAACAAAACAGTAGCCGAAAATATTTTGGATGTTATACCTGTTTTATTAAAAGTTCATTGTATTATGAAAACCGACACAAATTTTAAAATAAAACTATTTGCTACCAATGATTTTCGGGCATGTTACTAATTTTAGATAACAGAACTGCACATAATCAACACATTCGTAATATTTTGCATTAATAACAAATTTCAATCTTCCGTTATCTCAAGTGTTTATTATAATCCTTAATATGTAAAATAAGTCGCCAAGCTGCAGCAACCCTATTTTTAGTCTCTATTACAACTCTGCATTCTCCGATAATACATAAACTCGATTGCCAACGATTTCGAGGGACTGAAAATGCCATTACTTAGACGACGCTTGGACACGAGGGGCTTAGCTCGGACACCCCAACCCCAGTTTCATCTCCCTACAACCATCGCCCTAGGTCGTTAAATACCCGAGCGTTATCGGCCATCTTGGCGGCTCGTTTATCTCCAACTGGTAAAACGACAAAGAGTTGCTTGGTCTATTGGTGTATGATGGTAAGTTCCGGGACCAAGAGGGAAGTGGGAGAAAAGCCAGTGAGTGTATGGACTGGAATTCTGGGAACCCCAGGAAAATAAGGGCGGAAGTCTGCTGTCGATTGAGAAAATCGGGAAATCTGCTACAAAATATTCGATTGAGTTTTGATGCATAACTAGGAAAACTTAGCATGAAACTTAAATCACATAGCTGTTTAATTTTCCCAAGTTTGGAATACCATGAATTAGTTAATTTAATTTGAAGAATGACACTAGATATAGTTATTGCTGATTTGTGCTATACAATGAAGATGTGAAATTCTTTGAAACATTAAAATAAAAACAGCGATACATTAAAATAAGAAACACTTTATCATAGGATCAATTTCAGTCAAATCTTCAACTTTTAAATTCAACAGAGTTTTAATAGAAATTCAATGGAGAATTCTGAAGAAAAGAAAACCTATCTTGTTTGGATATGTATAAAAATATAACATATGATAATGTCTGAAGCAATAATACTTAGAACTCTATTTGATTGCAAATCCAAGATTACATTATTTAAGTTACATAGCTCAATTAATCATTTAATATTTTAACTAAATTTCCAAAAATGCAAAGAAGGGATAAAATATCAGTTTTCTTATGTTTCTGAATAGAAAAAGTGTGTCTATTATTTTTTTTAATTTTTTGAGCAGTCATAAAAGTAGAAGATATCAATACCGACACACACACCCCACGTTACATATATATTATATAAAATTGGATAGATATTTATTCATTTCAAATTTCTTGGATAAAAACTAAATAAAGTTATAAAAATTAATTTACTCTTAACAAAATATTTTAATTTGTTACAAATTGTTTTCTTGAATATTTAAAAAGTTTTCGCGAAAATTTTAATAGTTGCTTTTAAAATTGATTCAGCTGGTATAGCTTTTTAATATATAAATAAATATGTAAATATTATCTATGAAAATGATAATTATTTAAAGGATTAGCTCAAGTGTAATTAGTATTTTTACTCTGTTTTAATACAAAAATATATTCTCAAAAATTATCATTTTCGTAGATTCTTACGAAAATGATCTTATATTTATTGTAATATTCTTCAGTTTGTTTTACATTATTAAGGCTTGGTATTATCAATCATATCTACTTATATCAAAAACTTAAGCTTATTGTGTTATTATTAGGCTAACTCACAAAATCTGGAGAACAAATATTTATTGCAAACATCTCAGTATATAAAAAGAAAAGTCAAAAGATGCGTTTTAATCTTCTTAAAAGCATCTTTTTTTCGTTAAAGGTGAAAGTGAACTAAAATTTGTAAATGCATGAGAAAATCTCAGCTATATAAATACAGGCGAAATATAGTTATGGAATTTATCAAAAAGACTTTAGAAAATATAAAATAGGATTAAAAATCTTTCCTTTCGTAAAATTTTGGAAATAAACAAGAAATGAGGAATAAAATTCAATTGTTATTTGTGTGTGAAAAAAGAGAATAATACACTTTAATATATTATACACAAGAAAATCAGCAATTTAATTATTTTATCGGATAATTTCACTTTTAATGCACATCTAATGAAATTATGCAAATAGGTTTTTACTTATCTGAAATAGAATCACTTTGTTTCGGTTTTTATCTGCAATATTATTCTAAGAACTATTTAATTTTAAAGTTCCATTTTTATTTTTCCTATTAATATAAAGCATAATCATGCATGTTATTTACTTGAGTTATTTAAAGTAAATGATTTGAATGCAATTGTTTTTAACTTTTGAAAAACTAAAAAATTATTATAAATTCTTGTTTCTTAACGTAAGAAAGAAGTTCTATAATCCTATTGTTTAAGTACTTCAAGATAAAGAATTAACAAATTATGATTAAATTTCTTATTGTTATTAAAACAATAATGACTGAGATCAGTTTTTCAATAAAAATAAGAGTTGTTTAAAATTTCGTAATTTAAAAATTCGCTAAAGATGTTTAATAGCAAACTTATTTGAATTACATAAGAATTAAAAAAACATAAGTGTTACATAGAATAAGAACTGAATTCTAAAGTGTTCTGCAAACATTAACACATTATTGCTTAAATTTAGAACCTCCGATTCAACTAGAGACTTCATTGAATTAGGGCTTATATCTGATTCAAGTCGAATTTTAATCAGATATAAGTAGTCATATAAATGATCAATCAATCAAATGAACTAGTTCAATTCATATTTTAATGTAGGTTTGAAATTGCTAAAAAAATATCGTCTCTTTGTCCTCTCTCAAAACTATATGGTGCTATTTTACAATTAACTTTGCATAGTAAACTGTAAGTGACCCTTCCTTTTCATTTATAAACATTTATTAAGATTCACTTATAAAGTTTATTTAAGTAGTATTGAGCAGTTTTATCACATAGCTTATACAGTAAAGTATTAAACATTGATTGATAGCTAAATCAATCTGAATAATTTATAATGCATCTTATTTATAAATATATTCGTGTATATTTAAAAAAGAAAGAACGCGTCATAAGTTGTAATTGGCGAAGTATGTCAAATTCTTAAAATGTTTTAAACTCTCTGAGTTATTTTAATAATTTAAGGTCTTATTAATTTTTTTTTCTAAAGCAGGGTACTAGGTGATTGGCACGTCGCCCACAACAAGGCCGGAAACTGCTATTCATTTATCGTTGCCCAGTGGGCACCTGTTAACGAAGTCACGGAGGCGAATAGCATTGCACACGTCACACCACCACAAGTCCGTATATAAGGCTGGCCACATTCTTCCTCAGAAGAAAGACAAAGATACTCAAAGAGAGAGAGAGAGAGAGAGAGGAAACGTCCATGCCTGAACCGGAACTCGAACTCGGGACCAACAGCCCAGGAGTCAGGAATGCTAACTAATCAGCCATTGGCCGGCAGGTCTTATTAAATATAAAGTATTAAAAAAATTAGGAAAATTAGTCTATTTCCATAAATGTTGAAAAACAATGTAAAAAACACTGTTTGTTGGTTACTTAATAGAAGATTAATATTGAACTTGTGAAAATAGAAGTAAAATATTTTTTAATATCATTTTTTGTGTGTGCCAGTTTTAATCCAAGCATTCGACATTTGGCGAGAAAATGCTTACTGCCCCTCACAGCAACCCTGGCGAAGTTAACGCCTGAATCAACGCCAATGTAAAATCCCCACGTGATTCAAAGGACTTACCTTGTTAGTTACACATGTTAAAAGAGGTTCGTCCGGGTGTTCTTGTCTTTGTTTAAGAAGACTTCCTGGAGAGATAAAAACAAGAATAAGATCGGAAAGAACGAGGAAAAAAAAAAGAATTTTGCACTGCGAAGAGAAATAAAGTTGCATCCTTTTCTTTTCATTTTAAAGTTCACTTCAGAAAAATTTTCCTATCACCGGATGCAAATAGAACTGAATAAGTTTCAACGTAGAAGGATTTGTTTTTGAAAATGTGCTTACATTTTATGCCTTCCTAATGTGATATTTATGTGCCACATGTAAATCTGTGGTATTTATATTTGCTTTTGAAAAATGTTAAAACTACATTTCGAATATAAATTTAAGAGAACGATTCGAATTCCAAATAAAAATTTTATTGAATTTCTAGTGTTACTTAAAAGTATTTACGAATTCTAGAATGTGAGTAACTATAATTTACGATATTTAATCTAGAAATAGTCATAATTTTAAAAGACAGTTCATTGAATTTTAAAATTTAGTCTCATTACGGAATTAAAATTCAATTTTTATTCTTGATCAAATGAGTAATCACTTTAATCAAAAAATCTAAATTGTTAGAAATTATTTTTAAATTTTGATTTAATTATCTAATATTATAAAAATGAAATTCGTTTTGACTTTTTGCTTACAAATATGATGGTAATCTGTTGTTTAAAGTAGATGGTAAACAAAATAGAGAACTATCTCCTTTCCAAATTAAATCCATAAAATAGTGAACGGAAAACCAGAATAAAAAAAATGATGAGTGGAAGGCAGTTTTGTCTCTACTGCTATGAAATGGACCATTAATCCCTAGTTGAAATAAAATTCACACATAACGACGCTAATATTTGTTCCTGCGCTTCAAATTGTAAGTATTTTTAGAATTAAAAGCATACAGGTGATACAAACCATGCATATTTTCCTTCCGCATTTACAAAATACATCCCCCCCCCATCAACATCGTAGGTAGACAAAAAACATCGGATGTTTACCTGCAATATAATCAATTATTCTTTAAATATATATTATCTAAACATTAAATTCTCTAAAAACATAAATGAAATAATTTATACAGAGAATATCATAAATAAAATGCAACCTTTCCCTTGTTTTAATTTTAAAGCCCATAAAATGTGTGCATTTAATTTTATTAAAATCTATAAATGGTGAAAAAAAGGAATTTTTTAAAATTTTTATTTAAGTTATAAATGAAAATAACTTGCATAGTATTGTAAAAATATATAAATAATTCCAGCATTTTAGACTAAAATTCTTTTATATTTTTGTCTTAAGATTATATTCTTATTAGATTTGTCATTATTTTCACTTCATATTTTTTAATTTTATAAACGTTTTATGCCAATGTCTAGCTCTCTGAATAAATTATTTCATAACGTAGTAATGTTTTAAATAAACACATAAGAGAACATTAAATTTTTTTTCAAGCCTCTAATTTTTTTATCTGAACAAATAGCTCATACTGCAATAGCTTGAACGGAGCGAAAATTGGAAAGGTACACACACAAATAAATACATTTTTAAATTACCAAGTTTCAATATAATAACATTTTAAATAAATTAAATGGAATATTAATTTAATGTAGAAATGTTCTAGATAAAGCAAATATATTGAACGCAGATTTCTGATTAAAAAAGTATAAACAAGTAAAGATTTTTAATTCTTTCTTGACTCTATAAAGATATCATTTTAATCCTAAGAACAATCAAATATATTATTATACTTAATATATAATGTATTTTCCTCTATTAAACTTCTAATAAATCAAAAGTTCTAAAATAAACTTTGTCGAAAAGTTTATTTTTCCATAAATTATGAACTCCAAATTTATTTTACTTAAGATTCTTTGATTTATCCACAGTAAAGCTTAGTTTTGGTTTTTTTTAATCTTAGAGAAAAATTAAGGCTTTTCATTTTATATTTAATTAAAATATAAAGTAAAATAGTGCTATAATTTTTTATAATATATTCATAAAAGTGTTCATTCTTTTGGGGAAAAATATTATAGTCATTTACATTTATTTTTTACAACCAAATATAATCATTTAAATAAGGTGATAATTTAAATTTATTTCATTGCTATTGAATGAAAGATAAGACCATTCAAATATAGGTCAGATCAGTTCAGAAAGAACTAAGTAATATATAATTCTTTTAAAAGCAAAATCAACGTTAATGATTTTGCCATTTCAAAGACAATGAGGATTTGCCATTAAACTTTAATGATGCCAAAAAATTGAATTGCAAAGAATTTCAGATATTGCTTCTGCAGTAAGGGAGCAACTCTATTTTATCCTTAAGCAATACTACACGTACACATCATGGAATTTGAATATAAGTACAGTAGACGCATGATTTTACGAATTCGTAAGAACAGGTAAAATAGTCTTTAAAATCAAAAGTACGTAAAATAGAAAAATGGAATTCAAATTTAAAAAAAAAATTTTTTTTACCTAGTTGCTTTCTCTTTAAAAGTATAGCAACTTTAGAAAAAAGAATTTAGCAATGCGCTATTTAAGAATCACGTGAAAAATTAAATATGTTCTTGAAAATAGAGCTTAACTTACTTTTAATGATTAAAACTCATGCATAATAATTTATTTTTCTGTTTCCAAATTACAGTTTTAGAAGCACTTTTTTTAAGTAGGAAAATACTTTATTTTTGTTTTCCTCAGTCTTGTAAAATCAGTCTTCAACTGTTTGTTTTTCAAACGGTAGCAAAAGTACTTCGTACTTTGTTTTTTCAATATCAGAAATTTTATTTTTTCTTTTTCATTTTGTTTTTGACAGTTAAATAATCAGGTAATTCATACAAATAATTAAATCAGAGTCTACATTCAAAAACATTAAAATTAAATTTCATGTTGCAATGTGTATCTTTGCTAATGATTATAGATGAGAACTCATCTCCATTCGAGCCACAAGATAAATGATCTTGAATTTCTTCAGTTTTTGATTCCCTAATAAAAAATCATTTTACATTCATTACTTGTCTTCAAAATGACATAGATGTCTTTTTTCAGCAACATAATTCCAAGCATAGATTATCAAGTGCACTGCGTTTAGATTGTCCATTTCATATGGCAATTTATTTCTGATAGAAATATCTAATGGAATTTACTCTTAATGCTATTGATTATACTCTAATTCATCAGTAGTAAAACGGGAATTTGATTAGA
>JAPDSC010123516.1:167019-187528 GCA_026290005.1 Latrodectus geometricus | reverse complement strand
TTGATTATACTCTAATTCATCAGTAGTAAAACGGGAATTTGATTAGACGGGAGAAATTTCATACAATCTACTTTAAAAAATTCTGGTATTTCAATATTAGCAGTTCAGTTTGTCCGGTTTGTGAAACTTCAGATGAGAAGCAAAATAAACCAAACATATCAAATTTATTACATGAAATAAGATAAGTTAGCAGTCTGCCTACCGATTTAGTTTTGTGCAATATTCATACATAATTATAGTTAATTAATTATTCAAGCATTCCTTGTTGCCACAAAATGTAACTAAAATTAAATACAAAGTTAATTGAGAATATATATCAGCCAGGCTGCTTGTTGGCTCACATAGTATTCACGGTCCTGTGAGGTTCACGAACGTTAGAATTAGCACAAAATGCTGATTGTTAACGATCAGGCAAACGAACTTCATATCCACTTCTCGTACTTTGAGTTACAGTACGATTAATTGCAAACCCGTCCTTTTTATGTTGTTTAACATTAAAATACTTAAGATTCCTTATGGACAATTCTCTTAAAATCATGTCTTGTTTTTAGAATGGATTTGTGCTGAGGATTAGTCTTCAATGTAGACCAGGCTAGCTGCTTGTTGGCTCACCATAAGCAATACAATTAGTTATCCATAATTCAAAGGATTTACAATTCTCTAATAAAAAAGACTATCTAAGTTTTTCAATTATAAAATAAAAAATGGATGATTTAAAAGGCAAACAAAAGATACAACAAACAAAATAAAAATGAGTCCATAGAAAAAAAAGTTTTAGTTTCTAAATGGGGATTAAAATAATAATTACGTCCATGAAACCACGTTACGAACTAGGCAATAGTTCGTAAAATTGTGAGTGTTCATCAATTAAAAGTTCTTAAAAATGGGCAGCACTTTATTTAAAGAAGTAAAATGCTCTGCAAAATATTTTGGAATAGATAAGAATAAAATTGTATCTCCAATCGATTTAAGATGATTGAATGATTTAGACAAATTTTTAAAGTTACATTTTCCATGCTGTGATCCAGCGATAGTCAAAGAACAGGAAATATAAAATACATTTAAGAGTGCTTCACAAAGTTATTTAGAATTATTTTTTTAACAAAAAAAACATGAAAAAAAATTTTTAATTAGTGCTTTGAATTTCACTAAAGTGTTTTCCCTGTTGTTCAATAGTTCTCTTCTTCTTTTCTGCAACCATTTCCTTATAAAGTCACAAATCATCTACAAATTTGTCCTAATAAACTCATTGTTTCATTTTCTGTCGCCATTCTTTTATTTTTATTTATGAGCTAGGAGATGCATCAGCTGCGCACAAAAATTTTCTACAATGAATAACAGACTTATAATATGAATGTTACGACAAAGTGATATTAAATTTTATAAAATAATGGTGAACTCTTTATCTACTTGATTACATAAAAGTACCACATGATTAGAACATTTTTTGTATTTGTTACACTCGTTGTATTTTAGGTGCTTGAAAACAGAAATAATTTGACTCATAGAAAAGATCTATATTTCCTCAGATATCAAATAATATCTTTAAACTTTAAATAATATTTAAAATTTATAGATAATAAAATGTTAACCGCTTGCGCGAATAGCAAACAACTATAACAACTACGATTTATTTTATGGTCAATCAATACTCATCTCAAAGTGAGAAATATTATTTTTCCTTAAGTTATTAAATATGTATTCATAATAAATAAAATAATTTTTTATATACATGTTATGCACAGCTTTAATGATAAGTTTTTATTTCATAATCAATGATTTTGGGCGCAATAATGCTTATTCCTTTACATTTAAGCACTGGTTTTCAAAGCATGTAGTTTTTCGTAATTTTTTCTACATTCACAAACGTTAGTGTAATATATAAGTAACAGCTACTATTCATCGACTGAATTTATGAAATGATATTCTTAGACGTAAAGCATTTATAGAAAATACAAACAATAATATAATGTTTCTAGCAAAGGGGAGAATTACTAGCAAATAATAAAAGTGTAATTTGAAAAATCATATAGAAAATATTTTGTTTTTAATTTATTCTATCGGGAAAAATCTTTGTTCTTAAATTGATTCCTATAAGCAATAATTGATACTTATATACCAGGAAAGTTTTACCTTGTCGCTAAATTTCAAAACGATTTCAAAGATCTTAATTCAAAATGCCGTCTTTTGAAAAGTTATTGTTTTAAGATAACAAAGACACGATAGTACTATAACTGCAAAACTATGCACACACAAGATTGATGTAGAAATTATACACAAATAAAAACCCAATTTTTGAAATTGTCAAAGTATATTTTTTTTCAACTATTCCAATAATTTTATACTAAATACACATTATTACAAAATATTTTTGAATAGTGAAATTTGTATATTTTTGCTCTTCTCATAAACTTTATATGTTTTAATTTTCTGCTTAACTGATCAAAGAAACAATTTATCAACAATCATCAAAACTAATTAAGTAGAGAGATAAAATCTTTTAATTAAATCCACATCCGTTTACTTATTAAAGTTTAAAAAATCTGAAACGCTTTCTGCGAAATAAGATGAAACATTTTTTTGTTTGCTGTAAACTAAAATTTTTAAATTTTAAGGTGCATAACATTGTTTTTTTAAAAATCTGTAGTTTTTATTGTACAATTTAAATGAGTATTTTTTTCCTGTGAAATTAGTACCAAAGGTTTTTATATAGTATTAATACTTATTTTTAACATTATTTGTTCAAAAAAAAACAGTAAGTTTTAGCCATTTCAAAGAGAAATAAATATACCCTGCATGTGAGGCACCTATTTTTAGGATATATATGTATATAAATAATCTGATCATAATAATAATCTGTACATGTTTTCCTTAGAAAAAGCCATACTTAAAAGCATTGCAATTATTTTATTACTATTTTTATCTTTTAATCTCTGTACTTTTCTTTCTAATTACTATCTTCAAAATTTATTTTATATGGAATAAATTAATTATTTCCATTAATTATTTCATTTAGAGAAAGTATTTAGTTTTTAACAACATCCTATCTTGTTTATCAAGGATAGAATGCACACGGATATAAAAAAATTTAAAAATTTACGCAAATATAGAAAGATATTAACAGGATAAATTAGCAGTACAAAATCCTATGTTATCTGATCTAAAAATGTAGCTTACTGATATCAAAAATCAATCGTTCATTCTGGCTTTACTCTGAACCTAATCGCATAATGCTTTTACAAATTCCGTCATTTTCGTCCTGGTTGCTTGCAACTCATTTGCATGTACCAAATACTAAAAGCTCTAAAGATGCCTTGCGACATTCAAATCCTTCTTTCTCAGGCTCTTACAGTTTCGCTCCTATCCGCGAGGTGTCGCTTTCAACTTGCCGCTTACAACGTTTATTTCTCAATCAGAGTGATTTTACGTGGAAAACTGCATTTTCTGATCTTATCGTTGCCACTTATTTAAGCCTAAGTTTCCAAAAAATACATCTTTTCAGATCATATTCTTTTTTATCAATTATCATATATCTTATTATGATTCTCAATAAATAAAAACAAATTAATTTTTTTTAGTTATAAATTATGTATTGCTATTTTTTTTTCCATCATGAATTAAAAATGCATTTATAAATGAAGTAACAAAATAAGCTGCCTATACAAAAAGGAATGAAAAAGTAAATGAATTAATACATAATAAATACTGTTTATAATTTAAAGAAACGATTTTATGTTGCATATGTATAATTTTATATACTGTATAACAATTCTCAAACATCCCATTTCCAGAATAACACAATTAATTTGATATTTAAAGTAATCACTTTAAATCTCAAATTATTTATGTATTATTAATTGATGAATATAATAATTTGAAATCTACATTACATTTGGATGACTTATTCAAATTCAGACAAGTTCTTTTTAATATTTTTTTTATTTTCCTCATAATTCTAATATTAAATATTTGGCTTTCTCAATTTGCATTCGAATTCAAACACAAAGCATGGATATTGGCTGTTGCGTTTATAATAACTGTGTTTAAGAATGCATGCATTATGAAAAAAATAAAAAGAATATATACGTATAGTTTATTTTTCATTAAATATTTGTAACTTTGCTAAAAATATATAGAATAGTTTCCAAAACAGAAAAAATTCTTATAATCATACTTTAAAACATGAATAAGCTAGATATAATAAATGTAAAATGGTTTCTAAATTAATAAATCGAATGTACTATGGCTTACAGTTCTGTTAATATTAATCTTATATTAACTAAATAAGCATTTTTATTTTTCCTTAAAACATTTCTTGAAACTATAATACACTTTTAAAGGTATCAGAAAAATTTTTTATAAATATAAGACCAAAACTGTTTTATTTTACATGAAGAAAGAAATTGCGGGATTATAATAAAATAATCTCATAAATGGATACTAGTAGTATCTATTCACTAACGAACTAATTTCCACTTATATCAAATGCCCCATTATGAACCACCGACAAATGACAAAATCAACTCCTGAGTTGACATTTCCTTTACATCAAAAGCAGCAGCGTATTAGATTAGATGGATTAATTTTTTTAATCTCTTTAATTAATATTTAATATCCATTCATTTTTTCAACACAGTGGCCTCCGATTGGTCCAAAGAAGATATAACAAGATCAATCCTCTTTCATTCGAATTGCTTTAATTCCAAACAACAAACAGTGCAACAAGGAAATATAAATAGTTACTTTCCTGAAACACTGATTAAATTTAATTTTCACCAAACAATATAAAATCCTGTGTTACTTCTAATACTTGTCACGATCATGGGAGAGTTTTCATAAACCAAGTTACGTAATGCAAAATAGTAAACTCAGAAATATCTACACTAACAAAATTTGATATAGTAAATTACGAACGCAACATCCAGTTTTAATCCTGATAATTATAACATGAAATCTTTAACTCAAGAGAAATGAAGGCTTCAATCACCTGACTGCAAGACAAATAATTTTCTGCTTTGCTATACCTAAAAAATATTAATATCGAAGTCTTTTATAAATTTCTTATTCGGGGAAACTTTTCTATTATGAATAAATCTTTCAACATTGAACTGTATTTTATAATTTAAAATATTTCTATACAGCTACATAAAATAGGTATTTATGTTTGCATAATTAAATCTACATAAACGATCCTTTTACATTTCATTTTCTTACAGAAATATTAATATTAACATGGAGAATTTAGTAGACTTTTTGATGCTTTGAGTGTGTACTTCTTTTAGATTCACGTAAATAAAATGTTTTCGTTGTTATCATTAGAAATTTTTTATTATGAAACTATTTACTCTATTTATATTAGCCAGAAAATATTACTTTTATTTTTTGAAGTACTCACAATCAATTTTCATGTACTTTCACTTTATGTCTCGAGATTTTTTTTCTCGTAAGAACATCAAAAGAACAAATTCGAATAAACAATCAGAAGAGCAATTCTTTTCCGATCCCGTGGAATACAAATTGAAACTTCCGCGTCCTCTTCTCTTCCCTTCAAAGATTCTAGCTTCCCCTTTTTAAGTAAACTACCTTCGTTAAGGTAGGAACTCTTTGAGGCGAAAAATAAATTGACTCAACTACTAAGAATGAGAAAAAAACTAAAAACAAGATTGAACAAAAGTGAGCAGAATTTTATGAGAAAACTGTTGCCATTCCGATGATTTAAAAAGAAAAATTGTCCATCGATTGCTTCTTTACTAATATTCAAAAAAAAAGCAAAAGCAAAAAATCGTCCGTTAGTGAAATTCGTTTTGCAAAAATGAGTTGTTGACAAACATGTTTCAAAACTGTTTTAAAATAAATAGTTCGCTTTTTCCTTTTATTCTTTTCTTGTTTTAGATTATTATATTCTTACTGTTCTTTATTTCTTCAGCTCGGCTTTTTTTTTCTTTTAAAAATTTAATTGTTTGTTAAAATATTTATTAGAAAAACCTTTCATATAAGATAATTTTCTATCAATCAATCAAACTTACTATAATAATTATTATATTTCTTTTATTTTTCTTTGATATTTATATTTAGAATTTTGAATGTTGTAAATCTTCAAACTTTTCTTCCTTCAGTCTGCAAACTTTCCTTTACAGGATTCATATTTCTTGATAAAAGGAAAAGTATAAAATTCAAATAGTGTGAAATTTTGTCCAAAAACATGAGAGATGAAACAAATGGAGTAAAAACAAACAAATATTCTTTTTTTCTTAGTATTCACAAGAAACGTTTAATAAGCATTTTTATCAAAAATTAGGTATGAATGACTCTAATTTATAGACAACTAATATCTATATAAACTGATTTCTTTTATTTCTATACCTTTTATGAATTTCAAAGTGATTGCATTTCCATTGTAAGTATTATATTTAGTATACTTAAATTTATAGAGGTTCACTTTGTTTATTAATTCTACTTTTGAAAATTAAATTGATGTTGTATCCATTTTATGCAAAAATTATTATTCCTGAATAGAATCTATATTGAAAATTATAATTCAATAAATAATAGCTTGATTAGTTAAATTCGTTTTATATAACGTCTTTGTTTAAGAATCTGCTGCATATCTTACAATTATTTTTATGCGATCATATGATGTAAGTATGTTATATAAAATTTAGGATTTTTCGTGTACATTTAAGATAAACAAAGAATTTGCAAACATTATAATTATTTAATTTCATTAAAAGCTCTTCAGTAAGTTATTTTGTAAAGCATTAATTATATTAAAAATAAGTAATACTTTAAAAATAATTTCCATTGCGATACTTTCAGAAATACAATTTTAAAAGTACATTCTTAATTAGACAAAATTATTTATACACTTAATATTTCTATGAAAAAATTATTCATGTATATTGATAAAGCAAATATCCATCCTCGGTTTTAATTCAATAATGCTGAGTTGCAACAGAATAACTTGTAAATTTTAAACTAATTCTTAATTTTTAGTAATAAAAGTAAAGTTAACAATAAAGTTTTAAAAATATTGATGAAAACAATGACACAAAGGACAAAATCAAGCGTTTAATAAAATTAAATTATGAGAAATTAGCTATACAATCTATTCCGTAAAAAAAGAGTAAAATGCAAAAATATTGCTTTATGAAATAGTTATCCCATTTATGTATTTAATTCGAAAAAAGTTAATGCATATAAATAAGTAAAATACAAATAAAAATATTAAATTCTTCATTAAGACTTTATAGATAAAAAATTGATTCTTAAATTAACTATACTTTCATCAGATGAAAGCCATTTTTGCAGCTTTGCAGAAATGATGTTTTGCTTTGTTGAAAACCAAATAGGGAATTGAAAAAAAAATCCAAATATTTTCAAGTTGTAAAATTCAAATTATAATAGAAGCTACATAATTCTAATTAAAAAGTAAATAAATTTTTGTTAGCACAGTTATCTATAATTTTAAATGTATATAAAAAATAAAAATTAACATTACTAAGTAACGAATTAATTTGACAATATAGTGAAATGAAATACTCGCCAAGAAACTAAGGGAATAGATATGTTTGTTTACTTAATCTAAAATCTTCAAACTAAGCAACTGCAAAGTATTCTGGGAAATTTCTTTTAGAAGAACTATAAAATTATCTATTGAAAGTTAGCTAAAATGCTTTAAGTAACATTTAATTTTGAGTAGTCATTTTTTAGTTTATTGCTTTTTTCGCTATAAATCTTCAAGCATTGTTACATCAGACATTTGTTTTACAATTCTATGCCTTTTATGTAAAATAAGATTAAAAGCAGTTATATAGTTTACGTGAAGACAATCAGCATTTAAATTATAGAAATAGTATTTTAAATCATACAACTAAAAGTTATTCAAATTTTATTATTAAATAATATTATAATCTGTTATTAGTTACCATTTCATTACTTTATAAAAATCATATTTCCAATGCATGAAATAAATGTTTTCAATAAAATATTTAGCAAAATATATTTTTATATTCAAAAACGCGTGCGCGCAACCATTATACCCATGGGTCACACATACATTTTCATATATTCAGTCCACAAAATATTTTAATCTCTCTTTTACCACTTACTTTACTAAAAATATATCAATATTAAAAAAACTATATACCTAGGAGAATTTCTTGTTTAGAATATTTATTTTTTATTCGTAACAAAAATTGCTTTATTTGATGGTCTGTTTCACAAGCTCAGTAATGGAGTTTTTGTACTCAATTTTTCATAAAATTGTAAAAAGATGGCTTAGATGATAAAGTTGAAATGATCATTAAATGGACTAAAAAAAGTGAATTAAATAACTATTTAAAATTGATTCAAATTATTTTTAATACTACTAAGCAAACTTTTGTTTTCAGAAAGATGCATTCAAATAAAAGAAAATGAAATAGAGTAAAATGTAAAATATTTTATATTGTCAGTTTAAGTTAGCAAAAGGAAGTTATATATAATTTTTCAAGTATATAAATGATTAGATTGCTTAATAATTGCTTAATAAATGTTATGAAGAGACATTTATAAATCTAATAATATATGATCACAACTACTTAACGTAAGCAAACTGAGATAATAAGCATTATCTTGCTGAAATAACTGAACTTACTCTATGTTAATAACGCATTTATAATATAAACGTTCCAATCCAATTTAAAGAAAAATAATGACGTAATTTTAAGCAGATTTGCATTCTATATTGCAAATAAAATGTCTTTAAGAATTTAATTATTAGAACATTCGACTCTATTAGTGATGGAATTCTCGTTTAAAGTTTAGAATATCAAATTAGAAAGATGTCTAGAATAATTCTAATCATTTAGAAATGGCAGAAAGTATAATTATGAAAGTATAGCAGTATAATTGAATGAAACGTATCAAAATATATTACAATGAATTTCGTTTTATAAACTATTTACAGTGACATGAAAATTAATTACACATTATGTGTATTTATTAATTAATTGCATTATGTGTATTTTGATCAAAGACAATCTACATTGATTGCCGTGAAATGGAAAATTACTCTTAAAAATAATATTTTAAGAAGTGAAATATAAAATTTATTTTTAAAGTTATATTAAATAGTGAAATTATCCTAAAATCTAAAATATATATGATGGTACTGTTAACAGCAAATGATGAGAAAGAGTCTATGTGACAGATAATTAAAAATATTATATAATACTTAAATAATCTATGTGAAACAAACTGATTAGTATTCTAAAAGTTGAACATTTGATTTATTAAAAGTATTATCTAAGATTTATCTCTATGAAACAAATTATATTCGTTATGATTTACAAATGTAATAAATATATTTGATATACATAAAACTCACATAGTTTAAAAACACAGGGTAACCTCAAAAGTATAGTCTTTAAATTTGACAACTTTTTAAAAAATCACAGATTTTGAAGATAAAAAAATCGTATTTTATCACTTTCTTTAAGTCTCCTTTTTCAAAATTGTAACACTTTTAATAATTCAAGAAACGTTCTAATTAAATATCTTTAAAAAAGGCTTTATTAGTTCCCAGCAAAATAATTCATTCAAAACACAAATTAATGTTTTAATTAACATTCATCCGATGCAGTTTACTTTTTATATTTATTGTTGGACAATTAATTATAAAATTTTAATTATGAATGCATTTTTTAAATAAAAAAAATAATATAGAATTCATGCATTTCTAATCTACTAAATAAGTTTCCTGAGTTGTTTTTTTATTGTTTATTATATCCTGAAAATAAATATTTCGGACGTAAAATTGTCATTTGCGTAGCAGTCATTTTCAGCTAAATTTATCATATTTATTTCATGTTTATTATGTAATTTTTTTACAGCTTGTAGTTATATCTGCGTTTTATTCTAAATTTAAATTTAGAATAAAAGCTAAAAAATCTATTGGTAAAATGCATCTAATAATTTTTAAATGATTTAAATTTAATTTTCTTTTCACCTAACTTAGCTTTTAAGTTCACACATATAACGTTAAAAAAAATTGTTGAACATTGTGGGAATACTTATTTTATTGTTATTTTTTATTAAAATTTCAATATTAAAGAAAACTAAGAATTATATTTACGAATCGATAAATTCATTCGTTCCACTTTTGAATAAAAATTATTCAAAATAGTAGTCTATCATCTATCATAATAGTATGATTTTAAGAAATGTTTGTGAGTGAATTCAAAAGATTGCCTTGTTTTTCTGAAATATGACCAATGCGTCACCAGTCACAGTTATGTCTAAAGAAATATACTTCGAAATGTTAGAAGAGCACAAAAAGTTAAAGGAGCATTAATCAAACCGCACTATTTAGTACATGGTGAATGTGCCCCACAAGTTCGTATATTTATATATTTCTTCACAATCGACAAAAAAAAATGAAAAATTCTTACAAAAATTCTCTCTATAAAATTACTAAAATAAAAGTTTTATAGAGAATCTACATCACATCATAATGCATGCAACCACGGTTATGCTTCAAAAATATATTGGTGATGTGTAAATTTAAAGTAACCATCTTTCCCTCTTCAGCGGCAGATTTTCTTTATTCCTGTTAAGTTTCAAACTGAGATGATTGATATCGGCTTCGGAAAGTTTTTATTTTACGATACGCTGGAATAAAACGTATGAATGAGCATATCTAAGGCAAATAAGGGAACTCAAAAAAAAAAAGTGGAGTAAGCCTCTTTTTTTAGCAAAAAACAAGTCTGTCTACTTCCCATTCTCTCCAATGATAAATGACACGTTACCGAAGGATTAGAGAGGGATTCAGTTTTTTTTTATTTTTATACACACACTCACAAGCGTATTAATTACATAAACCTACCTCCTTACACTGTGAAACTACTTTAGGGTTAGTTTTTTTATTTCCTCACGTGGGTTTTAGAAGCATCTAAATCTCCTTACATTTCTTATTAGCTTTCGTTGCTTCCAAGTGGATAAAGAGGACATTTTCGACAATTATATGTAGCTTGATATCCTCTGAAACTTTGATACTACAGTAATTTTTTTTTAGTTTATTTCCATGCTTAATATAAACACTCTTTAAATATTACAAATGCAGTTCAAATTATTGGGTTTGTTTCAATATAACAATTTTAATTAAATATGTGGGAATAAAAAAAAAAGTGTGGGGGAAGTTCTGT
The DNA here is from genome assembly GCA_026290005.1 of Latrodectus geometricus. Lineage (NCBI taxonomy): Eukaryota > Metazoa > Arthropoda > Arachnida > Araneae > Theridiidae > Latrodectus > Latrodectus geometricus. The sequence goes on along the minus strand of JAPDSC010123516.1, from coordinate 176,345 downwards.
AAAGCTAATTGCATTAGATGGCTAGATTACCTCTGCAAATAGTATGATAAGAAACCAACCAAAAATGTGACTTTTTTTTAAACCAGATGGAATGAGGATGACGACAGATTTGGTGGATAGACAACGTTGATAAAATCCTTCAAGTATTTAGTGCTGGAAGATGGAGGATAATTGGGTCAAACAGGCAAACTTATTGAGATGACCTTGGGCTATAGTACCGAAGAAGAAGTAAAGGAACTACTTTTATCGATAGATTTATACTTTATCAACAAGTAGTAGATAATCTAATGGTCTAAAATGCTTTAAAACAATTCACATGCCACAAGGAGACATTACTCAATTTGCATGAAAATTTGATTTTGTAGCATCCCTCTTCCAACATCCAACGAGCATTCTTTATTACTCTGCAAAGAAACACTTAGTAAAGGCCAAAACATTGTGAATTTCGACAACCAATGCCTCACCTTTCTGTATGTAAATTTGATGTTTGTATTTATGTTATTTTTGTGTTGTTTTCAGGTTAAAATATTTCTAGCTTGAATTTTTAGGTTCTTTTATTTAAAAACTATTTAACTATCTCCCTTATAGTAGTCAAATAATGAACATACAGCTCAAACTATTAATTTTTGTAGTGGGCCAAACCTACCAGTTTTCAAAACTATTATATTAGCAGAAAATGCATACTCATTTTTTAAAAAAAAATTATGGGTTTTTTACAAACCATAATTTTTCATTATCAAATTCTACAAATATAATAGCAAATTTTATAATTATTAATGGTATTTATTTAGTTAGCTTTTTCAAAACGCTCTTTTACACCACGAAATGATGTTCCTACGTATATCAGCAAAACATAATTAAATGAAGTGTAGAATACTTACAAATTCCCATTAGTAACAAAGCTATTAATATTGAAGTCGAGATTCCTTCCAACATCATTCTAGTGCATTTTCGATTGGAGAAGTAATGGGAAAGCTAAAATATATTCGCTATGACAATATTTCTTAAAAACAAAATGGTTTGAAAAATCCACAAAAAATAATAAATATTCAATAAGTTGTTCCGTGGGAATGTAAGAACAAGTATTTGATGCCGTACATGATTTATCTACTCTCAGTATTTATTCTAAGAGGATAGTTTTAAAAAGAGAAAAATAATCACATCACTCTCCATTCCTGCTTTTTTGAATAGAGAATGATTCCCGAATATTATCCATCGTAGAATCAGCAATTTTACAGTGATACGGATTAACTTAATTAAAAATGCTGTAATTAAAATTTGGGAGTAAATGAAAAAGGAGAGATGAAAGTTAGAAAAAGACCAACATCCTGAAATGTGTATGATTCTATTCCATGCAATCCCATTCCGTGTGTTCCTTTTCAATTCAAATTCTGACAAAAATTTGCAGATGAGACAAAATGACAATTTTATTTATATAGATAAGATTTGGTATAAAATATTATTTTAAAAAAATTGATTTAATTTGCAACTTAAATAAAAAAAATGATGTTGTCACACACATAATTCAATTTTATTTATTCCAAGAATAATAAAGTAATAAAATTTCTCACATTCTATTGAATGGGAAGGCAATGGCAGACAAGACTTCATTTCTGTTAATGATTCATTTTTTTCCAATAAATAAACAACAATTAATACTTTGGAGAAATTAAAATAGATAAATTTCTCTTTTCAAACCATAAAATGTTCACTTTAAACTAAAGTGATACTTAACTAAACCCAAATATACCTTACTAGAGAGAGAGATAGTATTGAAATATATTTAAAGAGATCATATTGAGAATTAAGAAAAGTGATCCCGAGTACATATCTGTTCTTTCGAGAGACAGAGAGAGCTGCAGTGCGCTGTATTACCACTGCTGAACGTTATTGTAAAATAAGTTTACTACGCTGATTTTTTCCCTTTTGTTATCATCTTACAATTCATTTGTGATTTTTGTAATTAAGATTGATAATTAAAGAATCTTCGAAACATAAAAGTATTGTGTATTGGTTTCACTAACACATGGTAGTCTTTTAGTATAGACACGTGAAAACGTTGTTAAAAATCATATAGAACTATATTCTTTTAAGATTTATGATACCATACTAACATTTTAAAAGAAAAATTTTAATAACCAGTTTTCATCGCGACATCTGAGCTCAACATTTAGAAAAACTTCTTCAAAATTAATAAAAGGATTACTTTTTAATTAAAAAATTCATCCGAAACATTTTCTGGTGTTTACGTACAGTATCACAATTCCAAAAATCATTTCATTTCAATTATGATCTTGTGTGTGTACTTTGATTAATATAATAAATAAAAATTTAAAATAATAAATTTGTTTCCAGGTAAAAAAATAAAGCTTTAATTTGACTACTATTACATTTGGCTAAAATAAGATTACGGGTCAAGTATGATTTGAAATAGTAGCAAGGATACTTGAAGAGAATGGAGGTTCTCGTCTTTTTTTCCTTGTGTGTTGAAAGTTTTTTGAAAAAAAATGATTATCCTCAAAAATTGTTTTAAATGTTACATTTTTTATTGTTTAAAATTATCAAAAGAGCTATGAACAACAAATATTTGAGTTAGTAAGAAAGCAATAGTTTGATTCTGTATAAAACTTCATGCAGCTAAAAAAGATTTGATCAACAAGAAAAGAATGAATGTCCGTAAGATAATAGCTGTTGAAATTAGTTAAAATAAATACTTTTTATAATTTATTTAAGCGTTTTGAAAACTTATGTCTTTTCCATTGGAAAAAATATAAATGATCATAAATTTTCATGAGATTGGCTTTAACATTTCTTAAAAAGATAGAATAAGTTATAGCGAGATATAACACATAATCTCGCTTATAAATTTTGTGATGGCAAACAAATAGATTTTACCTGATTTCATCTATTTCTCATGCAATATCTGTATTTTTGCTTATTGGATGTAGTACTCTTAATATTGTTTCCAAATTTTCTATCTTAAATGAATAATATGTAAAATATTTTAAAACTTAACAAAATTAAAATTATTTTAAAAAATGAGATTTTTATATGAAGATGAAGTTTAAAAACAAATCATGCAGAATAATAAATTATCCAGCATATGCAGTTAAATCCTAATTGATTTTTAACAATCAAAAGAACCCCTGTTATCAAAAAGTATTTGCTTTATATTTTTAACTAGAACTATTTTTGTCCTAGTTAAAAAATATTAACCCAGAATTAGAATTATTTAGAGTACACTATAGCAATATTATTTAGTATAAACTAGAACTAAAACTTATTTCCTTTTTAGTTAAAAATAATAACCTAGTTATATTTAAGACTTTACAACTGTAAAAAAATAAAATTTAAAGAATATTCTTAGAATAACGAATGAATTGTAATTATGATGTTTAAAGCTGAAAAAAAAACGTTAATCAGAAATAATTTCTTTTTCTCCAAACTGCTCTAAAAAATTAAATGGAAAGCAAATAAAAGTAACATGAACTGTAAAATCCAATTTTTTCTATGTAAAAGAGATTAACATTTCTCTAATTATAAGTCGTCCAAAACTTTGTAACCGAATTTTAATTAAATCTTCAATAGCTACAGTTAATAAGAGAAATCATTAATACATTTGAAGAAAATGTAGAAAAAAGAAAATTGTTGACCAATATAATGGTTTTATTTTATAAACGTTATTAACATGGAATATGAGATAAAATCAATTGCTTCATATTATTTAAAATTCAAAATTTTTTAATAACTGTCCTCCTTCAATTGTACCTTCTATAAAGAATATTTAATTGAATTAATTAATGAAATTATAAAAAAATAAACTACTAAATTTTAAAACTCCTAAAATATATGAGAAAAAATTCGATTTTACGTAATTTGATTGATTTTTTATTTAAATGTACCAAAACTGAGATTAATCAAAATTGAATAGCATAAATGAGAGTATTAATTAGGATTATTTGAAATTATTTGAGATTGAAATGTAGAGTAGTCCATCAGCATATTTAGAAAGGCTTAAGTATCTGCTTATGTACGAATTCTATAATAATAAAAGCAAGTGTAATGTGTCTGTCCGTTTGCCTGACCGAGCTCTCCAGCCAAATCTATCGCACGCAGGGACCTGGAATTTTTTACACGGAAGCACAAGGGGGCTGGCCACCAGACCTCGAAGCCCGATTTTCGATTTTTGAATTAGAAAAATTTTAAAAAAATTATTTATAAAACTTCTTCTCGATATCGCTGCTCGCCGATAGCTGATTCCGGGGTTATAGATAGATAATAAAAGCAAGTGTAATGTGTATGTCTGTCCATTTGAAATTTGTTCGTTACCAATGTCAAATTATGGTAAAACTATACTTTAAGGTGGCCCCTTGGCAAACATGGCGATTTTTGTTTGGCTATCGTTTTTATTGGCGATTTTTGTTGGCACAGACAATGAATTCCCCTGTTGCTATCGGAATATGATTGGGGTTTGCCCGGCTTGGCGATCAATCGCGATTACAACTTTGCGAGAATCAAAGAGGCACCATAAAGTATATTCCTAATTTGAATGTTGTTAGCTTGGTTGTTTAAAAATGCCGCCATTTCCCCTATTTTTACATGATTGTTATTAACTGGAAAAAAAGAAATAAAAGTTTCATTCATTTAATGTCGCTGAATTCGGATAACTATTCCCTTTTTGACTAAAAATTTAGTCAAAGGCAACCTCTATGATTATAATTATTTCTTTTACTGAAATTCGGAAAGTTTTCATCATTCGCACTTACAATATGAAATAACTTTAATTTGAATCGAAGTTTATCTATAACGTAGTAAGTTTCATTGAATATAAATTAATGTTTTGATTGCTATCAATATTAAATCCGACATCAATTTTGAAACATGGAATATTATTGTATTAGTCTGCAATAATATAAACATGTAAGAAGTACAACAGCGGTAAGTTATGATAGGAACCATTTTCCTATTAACTGAGAAACTAGCGCCCTCTATGCCAAACTTTACAGAAATTTCTAGACGTTTCCAGAAGTAAAAATTGCTACAGTTATTTAAAACTGTAAAGGCTGGTTTGAACATCCACGTGAGAAGGTGCTACGTGGATATGATACGCGAGTGAAGTGAGACAATTTGCAGAATTTCACATTCTAATTTTGATTTGATAAGCTGCGTTACTGCATAGTTTACTTAAAGCAAAAAATTCATCACATATTTTCATTTGAGTATTTAATTCCCGTGGAAGAAGAAATGGATCCTAAATAGCCTGAAGAAAAACCTGGTGAGAAAAAAACCCGGACAGCCTGATGATAAAGGAGGAAAACCAGGAGAAAAGAAACCTGGGGAAGAAAAAACTCCACCTACAAAGTAGAGGATCAGCTTTTATGGAAGAATAAAAAAAAAATGAAGCCAAAATTACGAGTGAGTGATAAAATGTTATTATTTATGTTTTAGAGAATAACTTATAATAATCAAGATGAAATCTTAATTTTGCATTTTAAAATTTGGACTTTACTTACCCTTATAATTTTTTCCGCCTTTAATAATTTCGGTTAATTCCCAGTGAACGGTACGCTCCTTATACGGTACGCATATATACAACGGTAATCATTTATACAATTATAATTAATTGTATATAATAATGTATAAAATTATATTATTTGTATAAAATAATATAATTTTATATTATATAATGATATTAATTGTATATTCTATAATTATATTAATTGTATAAAAATAGCGTACCGTACACTGGGATACAGCCAATAATTTCTTTTTATCCCTTTTAAGTTATAAGTATGATGCTTTTTGTTTTTCGTGTTTGGAATTTTATATTGTTAAACTGGCTGATTGTGTAAGTGTGTATTATAAAATTAATTCCATATTCTTTTGTTGGTTAAATTGCACTTTAGTTCCCCTACTTCACCAACTCGCGAATTTGATGCGCTTTTTCACTCATGCTCATTAATTATCCTTTTGTTTTAGTCTTTTCATTGGTCGCTAATTAAGTTTCACTTTGAAATAGCCGTAGAATTTTCGCCATGGCATCGACGATTTTGAAAACGCGCCAAGTAGGGGACCTAAAGCGCATTTTCACCTATTAAGGACTTTTTCTACAACGGATCTAGATATTCATTTGCATTATGTCGAAAAATTGTCATCAGTGTTTTGAATCTTAGGTTAAAATGTGCTTTAGGTCCTTGGCATGAATAATTTTAGTTGGTTATAAATTTTGTCATTCTTGGTAATCCTACTTTGATACACTAGATACGATAAACGTAACGATTTCTAGAATTCTTATTTTGCCATTTCGTTCTGCCTGGACGCTTTTTTTTCCCGTTTGTCACCAAAGGTATGGGACCTTTGGTGACAAATTGAATCCTGTCTCCTAGGATTGTACCATTAATTTAATTCATTTAATGTTAATTGAAAATTTTATTTTGTAAAAATATTTTTTTTTATTTAAAATGTTTGGAAAAAACAGAAAGGTAATGATGGAAAAAGCAGAAATTTTGTGATTTTTTGTTACGCATAGTAATGCCATTTGGCGACTTTATAACTTGCACCGGTGAAATGAAGAAGTACCCATTTTCATACTATATTATTGACTCAATACATTCTTCAGGAAATTCTAATTATTATTCATTTTAGCACAAACGATCTATAATAATAAAAGCACGTGTAATGTGTCTGTCTGCCTGTCTGTCCATTTGTCTGACCGAGCTCTCCAGCCAAATCTGTCGCACGCAGGGACCTGGAATTTTTTACACGGAAGCACAAAGGGGCTGGCCACCAGACTTCGAAGCCCGATTTTCGATTTTTGAATTAGAAAAATTTTAAAAAAATTATTTATAAAACTTCTTTTCGGGATCGCTGCTCGCCGATAGCTGATTCCGGGTTTGTACCAGCTCCTTTTGAGAAACAATTCTGGCGACCATCTTTTGGAAAATTTTCCGTTTAAAATATTTAGGATATATTGTTCCTTTTTATCGACGGGGAATGTTGTGTGAGTGGGGGGGGGAGAGAGAGAGACAGTCTACATGTCCTACACTTCTATTCCTGCGCTATTCACTTATCTGCATTTTCTAAATGCACGGGCAACGTCGGGCGGGTACAGCTAGTCTATAATAATAAAAGCAAGTGTAATGTGTCTGTCTGTCCATTTGTCTGACCAAGCTCTCCAGCCAAATCTATCGCACGCAGGGACCTGGAATATTTTACACGGAAGCACAAGGGGGCTGGCCACCAGACCTCGAAGCCCGATTTTCGATTTTTGAATTAGAAAAATTTTTAAAAAATTATTTATAAAACTTCTTCTCGAGATCGCTGCTCACCGATAGCTGATTCCGGGGTTATAGATAGATAATAAAAGCAAGTGTAATGTGTCTGTGTAATGTGCAAGTGTAATGTGTCCGGATTATTATAGTTATAGATCTATAATAATAAAAGCAAGTGTAATGTGTCTGTCTGTCTGTCTGCCTGTCTGTCCATTTGTCTGACCGAGCTCTCCAGCCAAATCTATCGCACGCAGGGACCTGGAATTTTTTACACGGAAGCACAAAGGGGCTGGCCACCAGACCTCGAAGCCCGATTTTCGATTTTTGAATTAGAAAAATTTTAAAAAAATTATTTATAAAACTTCTTCTCGAGATCGCTGCTCGCCGATAGCTGATTTCTGGGTTGTACCAGCTCCTTTTGAGAAACAATTCTGGCGACCATCTTTTGGAAAATTTTCCGTTTAAAATATTTAGGATATATTGTTCCTTTTTATCGACGGGGAATGTTGTGTGTGGGGGGGGGGAAGAGAGAGAGACAGTCTACGTGTCCTACACTACTATTCCTGCGCTATTCACTTATCTGCATTTTCTAAATGCACGGGCAACGCCGGCGGGTACAGCTAGTATATTATAATTCGAAGCCCGTTGAGCTTCTTATTCAAAACATACATTTTGAGAAGTCATAAGTTGAATATGTTTATTATTTGGTTGAATAAATACTTGATAGATAACTCTACAACCACGACTGAAACGCCACAAAATATTCAGACAAATCAAAAATAATAAAATCAAATTCCAATAAAAGAATCCAAAATAAGCACTTTCAGTGTTACAAAAATGAAATAAACATAACATATACAAAACTTATTCAACCTTATTACAAAACTTAAATTAATAAAAAAATAATAATAGATTAATAACAAATTAGGAATGATAAATAAAATTAACAGTTTTAATTAGTTTTTACACATACTTATAAAATATCTTTAACTCAAGTAAAACTCATATGTATACAAATACTTCAATCATTTGCAAAATCTTTATAGATGGGTGTAATACATAACATATGTATCTAACTTATTTCTATTTATATAACAAATTTTTTTTTTAATTTTCCCAGTATACATGATTAAATGTTTTGAAAAGATGCAATCATCGTTTTTTATAATTAATTTATGCAAACAAATATACTAGAATGTTTCTTAATTATGAAGTTGTAGTAATAGGTTAGTTAAATTTCACAGATAAATATATTTTATTTATTTCCTTTTATTTAAAAAATGTGCCAGTACTTTTATGATGCGATCTACTTTACATTTAAGAGTAATTCAAAAATTAAAAAAGTTTGAACTATAAAATAATTTAAGGGTTTAGTTATTGTTTCCCTTATTTAAGAAAAAATAAAGGTAGTTTGCTTATTGGACTGTTATAATTTGCTGTTTAGCAATGATCTTACAAGGATTATTACTTAAATCATAATGTAAAGAATATTGTATATGATTAAATACTATAAGAGGCTTTTTTAATCAGTTAAGCAAGCTTAAAAAAAATAATTAAAAAACCATCTGTATCTTACAGTATGATAATGAGAGTGTTCTCTCAATAGGAATATCGCAAAGGCTATTGCATGTTATTAAATTCATCCACCTTTACAACATATTTAAACTTTTTTGTAAACGAAATGGAAAGAATAAAGCAAATGGATTGTGCGAATAACAAATAATATAATAACATAAATTTCTTGTTTCAGTCATATCCACATCAATTTAAATAAGTACTAAATTTAGAACCAAAAAAAGTTTATCTAAAAACACGTGAAACAGTATATCAAATATCAAAAAACTTATATAGGTATTCGTAATTAAAATTCCTTTTAGAAACTCGAAAATTTTTATTTTTTAATAACTTACTTTTTTCCACTTTCTATTAAATTTTACTTTCCCGCAACGATATAATTGTGAACATTGGAATATCTCTTATTTTAGTAATATATAAATAGACTTAAAGTCACATTCCTCCTGTGAAAGTACTTAAGCAAGATTTATCGATCAATTC
>JAPDSC010123516.1:132800-167009 GCA_026290005.1 Latrodectus geometricus | reverse complement strand
ATATATATATATATATATATATATATATATATATATATATATATTGGAAAACTATTTTTACATAATATATATTATCTTAGGCTTAACATGAGATTTATAGTATAACTGATTTTCAGAGTATGAGGTTCGTAGTTCCATTTTAGACACAGCTGAACAAAAACAACAATATTTCAATTTCAACATGCACATATATCTAAATAAGTGGTTGAGAATTTTCTCACGACCTCAGCTTAGGTTAAAACGTGATAGCTCAGAATAATTTTGAAAATATGTATTTATTACTTAGTCTTCTAATAACGCATTATTTATTTTAAAGACAAGATGATGTAATTTAGAATTTGATGATTATAGTTTTGATATTTATAGATAAATATTATCAAAACTATAATCACATTGTGAATTTTGAATAAATATAATTTTGAATATTCACATTGCGTTATTTTGAAGAATAGTGTAGCTATATATGTGCACACAGGTGCAGTTATCTTATTTTCTAACTCTAAATAAATTTTATTTATTAAATTTGACAGAAAAATGGCAGTAAGAAAGAAGAATTAATATAGAATATCGTAAATTTTTTGTGGTTTGTTTTGTTGAGTGCAAACGATTATATTAACAAAAACATTAAGTATTAAAAAAGTGATATTTAGTATTCAACATTCAAAGGTTAGAAATTGCTTTAAATTACACAAATATAAGACACTGGGTTGCCTAAAATAAGTTTCTTGTTGAAAAATATATATTTTTTTGTATTTTTATATGGATGTTTTAAATTAATTAGAAAATAAATGAAAGCACAGATTTATAAATCGAAAGAATCACTTTCTCTCTACTCTTAATTATGAAAAGTGATGTGATCTGTATTTGACGTAACAGGCAGTTTTGAGTTCCGATAGTTTTCCTATATGTAATAACAATACTTACTATACATCTATAATACTCCAATAAACTGGCATCTAACTTCTGATTTACGTCTTTTCTTCGGATCTTGACTGATTTAAATTCCACATTATCACGTTGGCTTTGGATACCATCCATTACAAAAATTGTTTAATTGTTAATTGTCAAGTGTCCTAATTAACTTATTAGTATCCAGGAGTAAAGCTTGTAAAGTATGCAAAAGATGACCTAAAAAATATAATCTGTTAGTTTATCATTAATTATAACGAATCACTTAAATTATTACATAGAACAGATTCAACACTTTAAATATACATACCTTTTATAAGAAAGTTCCTCAATTTACACCAAGTTAACCTAAACACACACTCGTAATTTAGTATTTTACAAATTTAGTTTTTTATTTGGAGTTTCATATAATTCTCATGTATGCATTATCAAAAGACATTGTTATATGAGTACTGAATAAGAAAAATATATTTTGCATTTTTAGAAACCATTACTTATTTTTAAAAGTCGTCTTACAAATACAAGATTTATTAAGCCACATTAGGAACTAATGTTTTAGAGAACAGAAAAAGAGTGTGTTGTGTGGTGGTGTTAACACGTAATTTTAGATTATATCATAAATTAAGATTCGTGATTTTTTATTTAACTTCTTATTTTTATAAAAGTAAAAACAGTTATACTAATTTAAAATTTATTATTTCATTTTAGAAGACAACAGAAAAAAATCAAATATTTTAACCGAATTTTAAATTTAAGTTATTTAATTGATTGATTTTAATATCAAATTTTTAATGCTCTTTCATTAATGCATAATACTAATATTAATCAATTACGTTTTTTATTCCTTACAAATATTTCTAGAAATGATAAATGGCAACATTTATGTCTTCAATGGAACCATGTATTTTTCAATGATAAATAGCTCTTCTTTTTTTAACGTTTAGTTTGAAATCTAATACAGAATAAAGTGCTTTGAAAACAAATAAATACACATCAGTAAGTTCCATAAAAAATTATTTAGTAAAAAAAAAAAAAAACAATCTCTGTAGAAAAAATATTCAAAAGAACAAATAGTGTTTCTGAAAAACTAAACACTGAGCCAAAAATAAACAGTCTTTTCACAGAAAAGAATTGCACTACGATAACTTTAAACCAACCGAATCTGAACGGTAATCACAGAAATGTAAATCGCTTCCGAGGGAAAGGCGCGAAGGGGAAAAGTAAAAAGTTAAGGAGAATATTTTTTCCCTTTTCCCTCAGAGTGTGTAACAGGCTCGTAATGGTCGGAAATACAGACTCTTTGATAGCAAAGCATCGCAATTAACGCGCCGTTTTAATGGCGTTCAAACTTGCTTTCCTGAACCATTACCTTTTACGCACTACCGATTTTTACTGCCTTTTCAGAGCCTCGGAGATTCCACGCAAGCGTAAATGATATATTATTACGAATCAGGCAGAATCTTCTTTTCTCTGTACCTGCAAGGCTTCTACTTTTAAAACGGCGTTGGTTTCTTTTAATCAAAAAGTCGCTATCACCACTTGTAACGACGCCATGCTATCGAGCGAGCCACATACGCCAGCAGACGATTATGTTTACCGCTTCTAGCAATGGACGTGTTAGTTATCTTACATTCGTCAGAGCCTTTGCTTGCAGCGCCCCTAGTGGGCTTTTAACAAAGTAAGCTGTGTTTTAAAAGAAAATGGCTTTAAATAATGGATCGTTGCACAGTGTTGATGATTTTGTGAACTTTATCTGAGCCGAGATCTCTTCAACAGACATATTTTTCATTGGCAGACCGCGAGGTGAATGGGGCGATAAAAGAAACTAAGATAAAAAACACTCAATGACGAGTAAGGGTAAAATAATTAGTTGTAGCAACACGTCAAGTCTTTCAAATCGAACTGACATGAAAATCAAAACTTAAAATTGCATTTACAACTGAAAAGTAGTAACTGGAATCATGTTTTCTTTTTATCTTAATACCATCTAAAAAACTTCAAATATAAATTATTCTTCGAAGTATCCATTTATAAAAAAAATTGTCTTAAACAAGAAATTCAGTTATTCTGATTTTTTACATGTAAGAAAGATGTTTTTCCAAAAAAATTGTAAATTTTAACCAGAAATAATCTTAGCCCAGCCAGAAAAATTTTTGACCCAAGCAAAGTAAAATTGTTGACAACATTGCTTACGCATTAAGAACGTTATGTTTAAGAGAATCACCCTGGAAAAACTGGAGATTCATTTATAAAACTAATATTCTTATATGTTCGTATTTGCTAGCATATATATTCTTGATAAAAAAATTTGTTCTGCATCCCAAAAAAGATAGAATTAAGGCTATTTGTTTTATTAACTTGCAGTTAATATTCCATAAAATAGATAAGAAAATACTCTTGCATTATGATATAATTTAAAATTTTAAGTCAATTTTATGAATAAAATTATGCTTCTTTCGTGAATTTTTATTATTATAGCTCTAAACTATAAAACCAATCTATTTTCTTGAACTAATATTTATTAAAACATATATTAGTTTAAAAATACTTTACCACATTTCATACTGTTAGGAAACACTTCAAAAATAAAACTGAAGATATGTTATAGCATTTTACTTTCATATAAATAAATATTCAATATTCCTAAAAAACATTTTACTTAAAATATTATTTTAAAGAAATTTAAGTAGCAAAAATAGTCTTTGTGTGCTAATTTTAAGGCTAATTTTAAGCTATATTAATGCTATATTGGCTACAAGGCTAATTTTAAGCTATATAATAAGCTATATTGAATGACTAATTTTAAGCTATATTATGTGAGAAATCTTGAAAATCAAAAAATATTCATGCTTTGAAAAAAAAACGCATGGTACATTTACATAACATGTACATTAACATAAGAATTGTGTCTCTTGTTGCTTACCATGGTGTTTAAGATCATATTTTCAGCGTTACTTTTTATCTTCCAAAATATACTCATTCAAATTTTGGAAGAAAAAAACTCAATTCCAAAATCTGGCGTTCAACATGATTGTGTTCCTGACAATTTTTTGCCAACAGTTCCAGTTTAGGCGAGAAAACCTTGCAAAATTCGACAAATCTGCAAACATTATAGCTTAACTGCTAAAATAAAGTCTGCTCATAATATAAGTAAAAAGCAAAATCAAGCATATTATGTATTTTTTAATTAATTTGCAAATGATCTTTTCTCCCGCAGACAGACATTTTCATGAAGAACAGCTATCAAAAATCTTATTAGCTCCTATACTTCTATTTACACGGACAATTCCATAGAGAAAAAACATCTTTTTTCCTTTTTTGTGTAACGACATTTAAATTCATTGTTGGTTGAATTATTGAATATGGTATCTAAAAATGAAAGATACTCCCAAATACTGTTTAATTTGCTTCCTTCCTATAAAATTTTTATCAAGTTTAAATTTAATTATAGAATTTTGACGTATCCCAGAAGTTGCTGTAAGTTTAATAATTGTAGAGCAGAAATTTACTAATACATTAGTATTCTCTAACTGAAATATGTTCCAGTTTTATCCCTAAAAGAGATGTAAGAAAATTATCCCATTTATTTAAAGATCTATCTTAATATTTTTAAAGAAGGTAGATGTATTCCAAAAAAGCACTAAAATCTTGATGTTATTTCTTAGTAATAAAAAACATATCTATGAAGTTTTGGGTTTTATTTTGTATCCAAAGATTTGGTTCCTTTGGTCTTAAAATTACTAAACACTGTTTCTAGTGTATTAACAAGATCAGTGAAAAAAGAATTCAACCCCATAGATTTCTGATTTAGTAGATTTTTATTGATTGGATCAACAATATTGTCTTATACTCCTTTTTATTTGCAAAAAGTAGATTGTTCAAATCTAAGAAAACTGAAACATTGAATGGATAACTGGACTCTTTTTAACAGTGGTGTACGCAGATTTAATTTCAGCTTACTGTTCATCAGCTAATTTTTATTGATATTGAGGATTCCTTTGACATTACCCAGTTTAATGCTTTAATATCGTCTCTCATTATCCAAATATTATTTTATCATACAGATTTTGCATGGGTTATAAATGAAACTAATTAATTCTATTAATAAACCCCAAACCATTACCACCCTCATATCTTTGAATGAATTCATAGCTATTTCCATTGTTACAATTGATACCATATTTTAACTATGATCCCAAGTTCTTAAATTGTATTTTCTATGTGTAAAATAACTTTCAAAAATGACAAACTATTATTAATTTATTTTTAACAGGTTTATCACTGTACAATCCCACACTCCAGTTCTTCTGTCGAAGATTATGCTCGAACGTATTATTTCATCCATCAAAATGTCAAATCGTAATTCATCAAATCACCGAGTATTATTTTAACTTTCTAAAGTCATATAAAAGTGCTATTTATATTACTGAAAGTGTCTTTAAAAATGAGTGCACATGATAAAGAGCTTAACAGCGATAGCAAGAACATAAAAATTAAGTGCTATCACTTCTCAACAAGCAGTTTTGTTACTAGTCTCTGCATCTGAACTGCGATGGAAGTTCTCTGAAATCTCTGATAAAGATGTCTGCCATTTTTTCGGAAATCATGCTTCAGAGTTCATCAGTTCACTCAAATAGTTTCTTAGTTATATCAACAGGATAATTCAATAAAGTACTTATAAGCGTTTTCAATTGGCAATGGCATCATTAGTTGTCGACAGTGCTACATTAAACTGCCGAAAAATCACATGGCGAATTTCTAAAATTATGAGTTTTTATAATTAGGCTTTTTCAAATGGAATACACTAGAATCTTTTAATTGACTTACTGAGACAAAAGTCACTCCAGTTTTTCTGTCTTCAACTACATGACCATCTCTTAGCCATAGAGGATATACAGTAGATGGAATGATTTGAGATCATATTGGTTTAATTTACTTAAAATAAAGAGAGTATTTAATGACTTTTTGGGAATATTATGTATGTAACATGGCAGTTAATTTTATGTGGGATTTTAGAGGTCTTTGCTTTAACGTAAGTTTAGATTATAACTCATATTTCTGAAAAACAATAATTTGACAAAAAAATAAACCCTTTCTATCTTGAAACTATTAAATGTTGGATTAGAATTTTGCAGTGAGTTTCCAGTTACATAATTCTAATGACCAAAATTCCATAAAAATTTCACAGCGAAAAATTTCATAATTTTGAATTATGACCAAGTGACTAGTTCAATACCTAAGGTTGGGGGCACTCTCCTCTCCGAATTCTTACATGGCATCAACAGAGCACATTAAATACATTAAAAATTAATTTTAACAAACCCTTTCATTGCAAATGTCCGCGGCTCAAATAATCTAATAATCAAATAATCTATTGCAAGTTAAGTAAACTTCACTCACAAAGGATATTGTTAATAATAGTTCCAAAAAATCAAACAAATTCTTAGAAAAAGAAGTTTATTTTAATTATTATGTCAGTGCATATATCATTGGCAATTTACATTAATAGCTAAATTATCTTTTATATTTATGCATAAGTGAAAACTTTTTCAAAGTATGATTTTATATTAAAAAGATATTTTTTAACAAAAAGGAAAGTTTTTAAAAATTCCTTTACTTATCATAAGAAATATAATTTTAAAAATTAGAAATTAACAATCATCTCTGAAATTATAGTGCTTCTTAAAGACAAAAAACTTCAGAATACCAAATTCATATTATAATTTAAAAAAACGACATATTGCGTATATATGACACAGTAAAAATTAGTTTTATGGCAACATGAAAAAAGGTTTTGAAAATATCCTGCAATTATTAAATGCTAAATTTAAATTTTTCAGATTTTATTAAATCTAGTCACTTTAAAGTACGTCAAAAAGTTATTTCATGTTTCTCGTGGCGTCAGTTTTGTTAGTATTCAGTAATATACATTTTAACTGAATAAAATTTAAATAAATAGTTTAATAATGATTCATGGTAGCCTAATTATAAACCTGCACTTTTTGGTCTGGAAGGCTTTAGGCTTTTATGAAACACAATTAAACACCAATAGACATATGTCTCACTTCTCCTTTCTGTATGCAAATTTTTCATTTTATGTGGTCGAGATTTTCAGATTTTTACATTTTTCCACGATCACACATGGCCTATTATCATATAAATATACATACACATGACATTTAGAGTCTCCCAGGAGACAATCTCTGTGAATACTGAGGAAACATAATAAGAACTGTTACCTTATCCACTATGCGATATCAAATAATTATTTAAATTATTTCTCATATCAGATATTTTAGAAACTGTGTACAAAAGATTAATTCTTAAGTTCATTTGAATAGTGTGATAAAGAAATATTTTGTACGAAATCATGTAGATTAGTTGAAACATAGAGTACACAATAAGTTATATCATTATGAAGTGTATAAATAGCTTCTCAAACGATATTATGGAAATATATAATTATCGAATAATTTTTCTCTCAGAGTTAGAAGAATTTAAGAAAAACATTTTCATTAATATTTTTAATTTGTAAGCTCAACAGTCAAGATAAACTCAAATTGTTTCTCAACATTTCAAATATTGTCTCACAAATTATTTATTTATTAAAGATACAAACAAATTTTCAAAAACAAATTACACATGCATATAAATATAAAATGAATTAATATATAGTATTTCAGATAATAAAATAGATTAGATAGTATAATGGAATTTAGATAATATAGTAGATAAATAATATAGAGATTTTTTAAAATTAATTGAAATAAGCATAGATTTCGAATATTTAAAATATATATAGCATTTGAGAAACGAACTAACTGATTTGATTTATTAAATTATTTTAATAAACAAATTACAAAATAAAAATTTAATATAACATTAAAGGTACAATAAATTATAACTCAAAATTATATATCAAATTATTAATTAAATTTCATTAATGTACACATAACATTCATTTAAACAAATAAGAATAAGGAACATTACAACTTAATACTTCGGGAAGAGATCGAATATTATTAAAAACATACATATGGTGCATGGCATTAAAATGTTATTAAATGAAAATGGGATAGAGTTTTTCTTATACATAGTTAGTAAATTTTTCATTAAGAATTTCTTATAACGAAATGTTGTTCCCAATCTTTATGATATTAAGACCTGCAGAGTAGTTTGACCAATAAAAGAAAGATGCCGCCCGCTGGAGAACTAGTTCTGAAAGTTTGTATTCTTTTCTTAAGACATTCTTAAACACACATACGCACAGGAAAGGATGAAAGATACTCTACATCGGTCAATAGTTTATAAGACGCTAAATAGAGAATCACATTTTTAAACCAAATTTAGTTACGTTAACTTTAATACACTTAAAAACATTGTTAGAACCGAAATGAATAGCTCGAGTCATATAATGAGAATTTATAGTTATTCACAGAGAAAGTAGTTACTTTTTTTAACTTATTTAAATGATATTTTTTCCTACTCTTACCTTTTTTTGAGGTTTTGTTGATTTCATACTAATATTTGAATACTTTTTTTCGAGCTTAAATATTATGTCTCAAATGTTTCAATCTGAATTTCTAATACTTAAAATTATTTCATATTTACTAAAACTATAAAGTAAAAATGTGGTGTTTTTATGCATTAAACTTTAAACAATATTAATACACTGCTGGCCACCCAAATTGTAACACCAAGGAAGACAAGAGATATCACAACAAAATTTATTTTGTAGACAACATGTTGACCAAGTATCAAATGATGAAATTTATAGACTTTTGTGAAGTGCGGTTCCTGCCAAAATCAGTAGCCAGGATAGCCGCCGCTTTTTTTAAAGATCACCATTGTCGCATGCCATGGCATTGATTCAAAGAGACTTTGGATGTGTTCATGGATACAACAGAACAAGTAGCTAACACACGTTGCCAAAGTTGATCTCGTGTGGCAGCTGAGTATATAATCTGGGTCAAGCGTTGAGCAACCATGGACCACATGCTTTCTATTGGTGAAAGATCCAGAAAGCGAGTCGGCCAAGGAAGCAAAATCTGGTGATTGACGAAGAACACTTGGTCAATGAGTTCCACTTGTGGTCCCGCATTATCCTATTGAAATATGGCTGTGGGCAAGCCCTGAAGGTAAGGAAGGACAACTGGCTCTAATACCTCCGAGATGTAGCGCAGGCAGTTTAAAGTACCGGTAACACGTATTAGAGGAGTACGAGAGTAATATCCATTACCGCCCCATAGCATAATTCCCCGTGCAGGACCAGTGACGTGGTGCATAATGCAGCTGTTCAACATCCTTACTCCACTGTGTCTCCTGACTCCAATGAAATTATCGTGGTGTTGCAGATAAAAGCGTGACTCATCGGTAAAGAGAATTTCATTCCCTTCTTCCGTCCACATTCTTCTTTCATCGCACTATTGGTGGTGGTAACGTCAGTGGTTCTGCGTCAAGGATAGACCAAGTAATGGACGTCTTGCGGACAGACCACGCTACTGCAAACAGCTTCGAATGATACGCACAGACTCTGGATGATGCGTTACAGACCGAATGTGCTGTGCTATGGTTCCTGATTTGTCTGATTGATCCATCATTGCCTTGCGCACAATTTGCCTGACGTCGATCCGTCGGACCCTCCTGCACCCAACGATCACATATCAGCATTACAGTTTTTTTATTTCGTCCAACACGACTACCGATTTCCCTGAAAGATAAGCCACAATCTCGGTAGGTCCTTATCCTTCCTCTATCGAATTCAGATACTTGATCAAAAAATGATCACTGTTTTCTACGAGGCATAATTGATCGCCTTTTTTATTTTATTTATTTATTTATTATTATTATTATTATTATTTTGAAAAATCACAAGAAAAACATAATTACCAAATTTGAAATCGTTGAAATCTCCAAGCCTCAAATTGCGGTTTAAAGTGCCACCATAGACTCGCGTGATGTGCATCTGTGCTGAAATTCTAATCATTTGCATAGCTCACCTCCACTAATGTATGTTGTAAATTTCATGTTATTTGTATGCTTACTACAGTGTCTTGTATTTACGATGGCTAGCAGGGTATATTATAAACTCTCCATTTTTTTATTAAACTGTTCTTTGGACTTTTAGATGTAATAAAACTCGATTCTTTGAAAAACCTACAATATAAATTGTAGGCTGTTAATTGTAAGCTTATAAATGATTTTGCCCAATACAAAATGACCAAAATTATTCATAAAAATTTCTGTATTACAGCGTTATTATTTTATTATCTTGGTGTTCACACAAGATTAAAAAGAAATTCTTTATATATATTAAAAGTAAGGAAAAATATTTAAATCTACTAATAATATTACTGCGTGGAATTTTTAACACTAATATGGAGTATTTTGCAATTGCTATGTTGAATAATGTGAATTATTCTAGAAATTGAAATCCCATTCCAAGTGCAAACAAATTTTTGCCAAAAAATTTGTTTAACATTATTTATGAGGTGATAATAAAATATCTCAACCCATGAAATCGTTTTTTCAATTCCTAACTGATATAAAGAAAAGTTTATTACTTCAATAAGATTCAAACGAAATTAACTGTGTTAAATACATTAGTTAAGATTTTTTGACTCACGACTATTCTATGCGAGGCTCGTTTGTGAATATTTCAAAAATTGTTAAAGACTAAAATTTGGAAATTCAAAGAACTATGAAATGACAAATATTTTCCATTGCATTTTTAAATATTTTTTTTCAAATTATTATTATTATTATTATTATTTTATGAGACTAAGGCTAAATTTTGATGTTCTTATTATCGTACAACATAATTTTATGTTTCCGAATAGCATGATTGTAATTCTGACTGTTTATTTTTCATTGCCTTTAATTAACTAATATAGTGAAATTTAATTCAGTTTTTCGAATATATAGTTGATGAATTTATTAATCAGTTCTATAATTTCTTTTATCATATTATATATATGAATGAAAAATCATATAAATTAATTCATTTTAATGATAAAGTTCAGAATTTCATAATTAAATTACCTTTTACATATTATAAATCTTTCAATAATTGAATTGGTTATGTCCAATTAAAATTGTAGGAATAAATTTGGTGAGATATCAGATTTTTATAACCTAAATTAGAAGTTTCCATTCTCTTTCTAAATCAAATTTTGCTAAAAGCATTTTAATTTAAAATATAAATATTTTCGCTTACTATATAATTTACAAGAACAATGAATTTTCAAGTCAAATTAGCGCAATCTGTCTAAAATAAATTTAAAATTTACTATATGTTGATTTAGCCAAGGAAAGAAAACAAAGTATTAGATAATTCCAAAATTAAAATTAACATTGTCTATACTTCTACACATACAACAGTGACAAGGCTTTGACAAAGAACTATAAACAAAAAAATAAGAACTTTCTAATGAAATTTTCCAGCAGCCTGTTTGAAATCGAGTATCACGTATATTCACCAGAGACTCTATTGTGTGACTATTTTCACAGCTGGGTAGAGGAGAGGAAATGCTGTTGAGACTTTTTTTTATAATTTAAGCACATAACTAAAAAAACTGGTAGCTAAAAAAAAAGAAATCTGTTTACATGCATGGGAATTAATGCATTATGCGGAAGAGGATGAAAAATGACTATTAAAGAATAGGAGAAGAACACAGTGGGGTGTCTCTTAAAATTGAAAACACTTCTGTGAACAGGAGTTTATCTTAAATGAGGGAGAAAGAGGACAAAACCGCTGACATAAAAATTCGATTATGATTATTTTTTTAAAAAATCGATAAAATTCATTAGTTTCGTATGTTCCTTCATCGAATACAAGCTAGAATTTAGGCTTATTCGAAAAAGAAAAAAAAAGGAAAAAGATAAAATTAAGATATGCAACTTACCACCCATTTACATAATTTTGAAGCAATAAAGTATTCAAACTAAATTATACGGTACGATGTTAAATTAAATTAATGACATCGAAGTGAACCTAAAAAAAAAAACGTTTTCAACGGTTTTTATCTTTATTTCTAGTTTTACATTTGGAGGAAAATATATCCATTTTCTTCTTCATTTTGAATACCAATAAACTTTGCTTGTATGTATACAACAAATATTTATCTTTCAGTCTGCGAATTTCAATCTTACTTAATGTTCCATTTTGAAACAGCAGAGTAAATGTTTAGATGTCTCCACTTAAACTCATTGGTTTCCTTATTTAATTTTGAAAGAAAAACTAATAATCTCTAAATTAAAAAGCAAATAAAAATAAATTAATGATCTACCTTCTGTATGTTTTATAGCTCTCTAATGGAATAGATGTCATCATTGGAATTGTTCAATTCAATATATTCTTTTAAAAAATAATATTAATTTCTTTAGTGATAAAAATTGTTATTTTATTAAAAGATATTTAAAATTGGTAGGTTTCGAACTAGGCAATATAATTCATAATATGGCATGCAAGCCTAAAATGCTTTAAAGACAAGTGTAACACTATTGCATAATGTCATCATTCACCTTATAACAATCACAATAAGTGGTGACAAAACATCTGATAATAGCATCAGTTTCTAAAGTTTTGATCAAAATTTTTAACATAATGGAAAAATTGAATAAATATTATATAAGTAAGCAAGAGCTGATAAAGCTGAAATAATTTTATATTGAAAGTATGTATTTTTTAAAATTCAATATTGTTATATAAATAATTTAATTTAAATTATATGATGTTATAGCGGATAGTTTTCTAAAAAGAGAATAAGTGGAATTATATGGTGTGAATAGTGATAAGGCTTTTACCTAATTTATTGTTTAAATTTGTTATTTAAAGCCAATGTTAACAACTACCTGTAAGATTGGATTTAACTAATCTCAGCAGTCTAAGCTATTGAGTACAAAAAATCCTTTATTTTAAAAATTAATTTGATTATTTAAAAATAACGGTTTAATGTTATAACATATTATCTAACTATAAATATACCTTCAATGCAAATGAGGTTCGAGTATTCTTCAGTTGAGTTATGAAAGTTTGATATGATTCTAAGAATCATATCAAATTCATTTTTGCTACTAACTCTGATTAATCAAAAACAATGTTTACCTGTTTCCAAAAAATATTCTTAGATTCAGTAAAAATTAATTTCAAAAACTTTTGTTTCTAATATTAACGCAAGTTTATTGGCTTGCAGTGATGTGGTAAAAAGTTACTTACTACTTCTCAAAAAATGACTTCTAATTCTTTTTTATAGAATAAAATAATGCTTGAAATTAATATTAATATCAGGTGTTAGATAATTTTAAAAAAGTCATTAAATTTAAATGTTTGTTTCCAGATGAATTTGAAAAATTTAACTTAAATCATTTCAAAATAAAATGATATTCTTTAAGTTATTAGCTTCGTTAACCGTTTGAGTGCTGAAGAGTTTTCTTATATATATACTAAAAGTGAGGAATGAAGTGCGTAGTAATTTAACTAACAAAACAAGAGAAGTGCTATCGCGCTTCTCCGCATTTTTGGCTCATAACAAAAGAAGCGTGATTACGCTTCGCCGCACTCAAACGGTTAAGAAAAAACTGGTAAAAGCATTTTAAAAACATTTTTCATTCTCAAAAATTAGTGTGATGGGAAAAAGTTATGGAAAGTAAAACTTGGGGAAAAATATTTAGCTTTGTTTTCCCTTCTACTTGTTCAATTACGTTTCAGAGATAAATTATTTTAATTTAAGGTTATATACATGGCTGTAAATCAACACCTTTGAAATACTATTTACATTTATTATTTCAATAATGCGTTCAATATTCGCGTTATTTAAATTTTCAAATAAATATAGAAAGTCATAAAATCTTTTCACTTCTTAACGAAGGGTCATTCCAGCATGTCTACAAGTATTATTATGTAACCAAAAATAAACAAATACTTGAGCATAGTTAAGCGTCTATATTTTCAATATCTCTAATTTTTTAGTCCATTGGTAAAAAATTTATTCACAAGGAATTTTTTAATTCAGACTGTAACGGTGAATTTGTTTTTGTAAAACTGGAAAACACAAATGTTTTTTTAAAAATTATTCTTATTTTTTAATTAAATTATTTCAATTGTTTCCCTACAAAAAATTAGACATTTAGTATGTTTAATTTTTTTGTATGTTTAATTATTAAGATATTTAGTATGTTTAATTAATAAAAAATTTAAACTATTTATAGATCAAAATAAATATTTAATTGGGACATGATATGCACGTTTTATTCATTCCTTTTTAAGAACTCACAGTATAGAACAACCAGTTGTACCAAGTACCTGGTACACATGGAACTTTTAAATTTTAAATGAATTAAATAGTGATTATATAAGAGTAAATATTTTAAATGTTTTTTTTTATTATCGATAAAATGAGCGTGACTTTTACAAAGTATATGAAGCAAAATAACTCTCTGAATAAATATGAAAGTTTGGTATTCTACTATATAAAAATTTAAAAATGTTATAAAAAAAATTAAAACATGCAAATTTTGTTTGTAAGGGAATAAGAATTTCAACTTTACAGCAAATTAAAGTATTTTTATGAGTATTAACTTTACATAAATAAATAAGGGAACTAATTATTTCACTGTTTTATTTTTTGGTAAAAAGGAACTTTAAATCACGATGGTGACATTATTTACATCATCCTCAACTTTATGATTTTTTTTTCCTTTAAGCTGAGGATGACATTTTCGGTCAAGCAGAGGTAACGAAATTCTGTCGACAACCTTTATGGGTTTATATGGCCTCTTTTTTTTATAACAATCTCGTAGGAAGTGAAAAAATGGTAACATTTTTAAACCGCTAAAACTAACCATTTATAAGAAAACAATATATTAAGTATTGATTCCATTTTTTCAAAAACTGTTACATATAAACAGGAATTCAAGGAAATGTGCTACTAGAAAGTTAACCACCTTAATTTTATATTATAATAATAAAACAATAAATAAAGATTACCAAATAGCTTTTTTCAATTAAAATTCTATTGAATATAATAAGTTTAAAAAACGAATCGTATTTATATATAAGAAAACAAACTTTATATGTAGAGAAAAAAAGACGAACTTTAGGATTTTTAAATGTGGTTTCTTAATTGAAATTATATATTATAACATCATTTTTAATCTGGAAGATATTTTTACTTACATATTATTCTGTCGATCCTATTTGCCAAAAATAAATATTACCAAATGTAGCAAATTTTTTAAAATTTTTTTTTCAAAATATGAGGGAAAATGACAAATTAATTAATTTATGTCTTCATTGACACACATATATAAAAAAATTTTTTAATTCCAATAATTTTTTACAAATTTAAAATTTGCATGCTTTAAAAATAAAAAGATATAAAACGTGAGTGAAGTCAATAAACTGTAATATTTGACATTAAATTGTAACATCTTTTTACATTAATATTTTTTTCCACTGAAATAGTTGAGGGAATAAAACATTACTCGCGGTTTTTCCATGTTGTTTTTTTATAAAATTAATTGAAAAATTACTTATGTACAATTCATAAGTAATTTTTTATATTGTTATGTTTTTTTCTCATTGTTTTTTCATATTGTTTTTCATAGTGTTGAATTTTGCGGTTTTTTCATATTGTAATTGTGTTTCATATTTTTCATATTGCAAATTCTTGGTTTTTTCATATTGTTTTTTCATATTTTTTCACATTAAAATTTATGTATTTGTCATATTGGAACCAAGATTATTTTGTAGTCATGAACATTAATATAATCAAACAAAAATGGGTACTAGAAATGAAAGGGTGAAGTACAAAGAAAACTTAAAATAAGAAAAATAATACAAACTATTTTTCGACTTTCATCGGAAATTTTCACATCATCCAGGAAGCACGTAATTAAAAATAATGAGAAAAATGTAAACATTTTCAAATAATCTTGGAAGTTTTAATATTATTAGCAAATAATCTAGAAAACAAGTTACAATTTTATAAATTACAAGTGTATCAAAATACCCAACATAAATCTCTGTACATTTCCTTTGAAAAATACTCATGAAACCCACAATAGTAAAATCTTTATAAATAAAAATGGTCACCAAATTTGGTGATTACCCGATTATGGAAGATTTCTTCGTTTCTTAAACAGAATTATACAAGTTGCTAAAAAGTAAATGTATGTAGTTTCCAAATTTCAAATAATGATTATATAAAAAAAATATATTTTCATAAAAGTACATAATAATGTTAAAATTTAAGTATCCTTGATATTTCTTATAACATAATTAAGATAGAAATTCTGACACAAAGCATTAAGATTTCTCACTAAAAAAAAAGCATAACAAATCTATTTAGCTAGTAAGTAAAACAAAAGTGGTGATTATCTAAATTTAACTTTATAACGAAATAAAATTTGGTAGCTGACAGTGAATTTCCTCTGTCAGCTACCGAATTTCAATCATTCAATTATTTAATTGAATGGCTGCATCCTGCTTAGACCCACCTAAACGTCAAGAGTGACAAACTCAAAAAGAGGGACATGTTTTATCACCTGGAACTATAATTCCGAGAATATCCAAGCAACACTTTTCGCATTTTAATTTTTAATTATTTTTAAAGCAATACTATAAACTTTTGAAAAAAAATTTTTTTTTGCATTAATGTTTGAATGAAATGAATGGATTATTTTCTAATTGTACATTTGATACATTTTTCTTTTGTCTTGCTTATGTATTGTGTTTACATTATTTAGCTTTTATTCTGTTGTCGCCAAACAGTAGCTCGAAATATTTTACCTAATGAATAATTTCCTGCTTTTATTTTTATTTTTCTATTTTTCCGCAGTCAAAGTATACATATATATATGAATATTATCACAAAATCAATTTCCATTTATCAGATGCCAACTTAGAAAAGCATGTGGCGTAAATTAGAATCATAAATATCATTTATTAAATAATTATCCATAATGCACCATAATTGAGTTTCGTTGCCAACTTCATCCTATATTTGACTATTAATTTCTTTTGGTGAATTTTTTTAACTACAAATTATATCCAAATTTTGCTAGATTTGGTTGTTTTTGCCCTTGGAGAATTGTAAGTGCAATACTGACTTAAGCCTTTTTTATGTTGTTTATTATTTTTCACTTTATAAAGGAGAGACAATATATTTCATAAGCCTGAGTAAAACAGTATTCTAACTCATTTCATACAATGTGCTTAGATGTGTGAATTTAATCTGAAATGTGACATGAACTTGAATTTGCACAATATGTAAATATGAATTGTCATTCAAAATTCTCCTCAATAATTTATATGCTATGACAACCTTATAATCGAATTAGTTACGATATTATTTGATGTTAATTATTTCATTTTAAATGGATGAGTTATTTTGGAATTTTTATTTTAATTAATGTGTTTCTCCAAAGTAAGACTGACTAAATTGAACTTCGTACAAATTTAATATGAACAAACTTAAATTCGATAGAATGAACTACTGTAGGCATGTTTGCACATACGCAATATCTACACGAATCCACAAAAAAGACATCATTTGGTTTTTGACGAATTATAGTTTCCTCTTTAGATCGTTTCAAGAGTAGTTAAACTTTCTTTATTTGTCATGAATCATTGTGTTACTTACGAAAAATTAAATTATCATCAACTGAAATGATCAATAGAAAAATTTACATTCAGGAATAAACTGGTATTTTTTAACGCATTTTATTTTGCTTATAGAGATTGTTATTTGCTAATAGAATTTTTTGAGAGGTGATTTTAACTTGACTAAATTCGATAAGGTTATAAAGCCATAACTTAAGTAAAGTTATTATCTGAGAGAACTGAGGTCCAGTTATAAGTGAATTGAACAAAAGTAAAATAACACAAATTACCTACTTTAATTATAATATTAATTAACTGTAAGCTAATGAAGATGAATAATTTATGACGCAATTAAAAATTTTAGCAATTTTACATGAAATTTCATTTTTTATATATGTTATATCGATTGATATTACGCACATCATTCCAAAGAGATTTTATTGTTTTAGGTTATTTATTGTTTTATGTTTAATAAAATAACTCCATTACTTTAAAGTCATGCCTTTACATCATAAAATTTCTCCTATCATATATAATTTATTTGTAAATTGCTAAGCACGCTTTACGAATACTTCAATTTGTTTTTCGTCGTGACCTTGTGTAACTAATATTGCATTGAGTTTACGAAGTGAAACTTTAATTGCAGTTACATTTTTCTTCGCTAAGCGATGATTTCATTGAATGGAGATGCAAATATTAATAAATAATCTATTTTAACCCTAAATAATTAATAATTTACTGAAATCATATAAACGTTCAGCTAAAAAAATAAATAAAATAAATCATCTACTTTGTATCGAATATACTAATTGAAACCTATTTTCAGTCTTCAGAAGTTGATGTAGAGCAAAATTTATTATTTATTCCAACTACAATATCATGGGTACCATAATTCTTAACACCAATAATCTGGTGAAGACAGAATGTTTTTACAGAGCTAAAAGAGAGGATAAAATATTCCTGTTAAAAGTTTCTTTAATTTTACATGCATACCTTTAATGCCTACTTGGTTAAGAATTTTGATAACCAAACTTACTGTCGTACAAAAAAATATATAAGAACATAAAATGTAAGGTGCCCAAATTAAATAAGCGCTTTAAAAAATCATTTAACAAAATCTGTTGAGCCGAATTTCATGAAGAGTCAGGTATAGTGTACTAAAATAATAGGTCTTTTTTTTTTTCAAAAAAAAAAATGTTTTATATAAGCACCAACACCTTATAATACACAGCGTTTCATCAGATATAAGCAAAAGTAAACAAGAAAACTAGGATATTCAAACTTTCACGTGATATAAAGTTGGTACAAGTTAAGAAAAGTTATGCATGTGTCTCTAAATTAAGAAATTTTACGTGAAATTTAAGGAACATGTTTCATCGGTGAAATTGTTTCAAGAAGAAGTGGGTATACAACTGCAACTTAACAAAATTTGGTCTTCAGAGTGGTCCCGATTGCTCACAAGAAAAAGTCAACAATGTCTTTGAAATTCAAAAGTATAGAAATTTGAAGTAATGGAATGATTGGCCGTTTATCAAATAAGACGAAAGTGTAACACTATATAGGTCTTGGATTATGTATAGATATAAATAGTGTAAGATAAAATGTGTGTCTTAATTCACGAGTAGCACTCATGTTCTGCATTTTGAACGAGAAGTTCATATGATTCTTCAAAGAATGTTATGCTGTTATCCCTATGAACTGTCACTTGTGCAGGTCTCACCAGCTGACATGAGCTAAAAATCTTTCCGTTACAGTTTCTTACGTCCTATACAAATATTTATGGAGCATTTTGTAGATGGATGAGACTTACCTCTACAAAATGTTCCATAAATATTCTGAGTTAGAATTACTAACTCCAAATATTTACTTCCATTTATTGTGTGGCTAATGCGCAGAATTGAAGCATTTTGGCGAGAGAAAATCCCCCATGCTTTTCAGAAAATACCTTTACAGCCTAATTCATTTGAGCTTGTATTTTTTCCAGAGTCCAGAAACTCAAGTCCTTCTGATGAACAAAGATAAGTATAGTAAGTATAATAAGATAGGGCAAGTATAATAAAATAGGGCAATAAGTAGATATAGAATTGAAAGCAAAACACATTGTCTTTTAAAGATAGTGTTCATGCAAGAATATACTTCTAAACAATGTCAGTTGCGTCCAACAGCTCCTCGACCATCATTTTAACAGAAGAATCATCCGTTACTTTTCCACCACTTGACCTTCTAAATACTCAAACTTAAATGCATGCAAAAAATATAAAATTTTTGGGTATGGAGCAATCTGAAAGATTTAGTCTAACGCGATACCACTGCAACTGTTTTCAATGTAAGGATAGCATTGCAATCCATATGCACAACATTCCGACGCAACTTATCATATTACGACATTAAACAGTTGAACATATGATTTTACGCTTCACGAGAGTAACAAATAATGGTGGACAGTATAATGAATACCATTTTTCAAATTTGTGTTATTTTGCTTAGTAGTGTTTTTGTTAAAGGATTCCTTTAAAGTCTAGTTTAATTTAGAACATTTTGTACCAATACAATTTACACTTGCATAGAATATTTAATGTTAGAGAATTCGTATTAACAATAATTGATATCTACAGTTTAAAATGAAATTAAATATCTCTGTTGTTGTCTAATCCATTCTTCAACAATATTTCCAAAGTTGTATAAGCATACAAATTTTCAATATCATACCAGTAAACAATCTTAAAAAGTTAAAAAAAAAATTCATGCTATATTTTGAGCTGATCTATATGAAGTTATTTCATCTGAAATAAATTTTTAAATAAATCAGAGAAATGTTTTATTCAAGGGAAACAAATATACGTTGGAGTGGAAGCAATTTATTATCTTCCGTATGTTTACTTTACCTTTAAATAATTTAACAGTTGTAATCACAAAACAGCATTATTGCATTTCAAGTTTTCAATTATTTTCCAGTGAAAAGTTTTTAAAAATGTCATTACAAGTCATATGTATTCAAATCACACACTATTTTAATTACCTAAAGATCAATATTATTCATTGTCTCACACTTTAGTAATTTACAGTATTTACATAGTCCTATTTCTTTATGATAAACACACAGTTTACTAAATACTATTATTTTGATGAAACATAAGAATTGTCCAAGAAACTTTCGACGTGTGTCAGATGTCAATATTTAATGTAAAGAAAAGAACATTTAAAAAATTGGAAAATGGAATCACATATTTTATTGTTAGTATACGAGCATAAAAAATTAATACGTAGACTAACATTTCCAGCTTATTATTTCTCATAAATTTATGATGTAAAATATAAAGATTAATAAAACAAATTAATAAATAAATTGAACTAAATGATCCAAAAAATAAAAAGACATCAGAAATTAATAATTAAATTAAATATAAATGATGGATAGATTGAAAACACTTTTAATAATAAAATTTAACACAAATTCTAGAAATAGAAACAAATTTTATAAATAATTGAAAACTAATGGTTAAAGAAATTTTTTGTAATCTTAATGAAGAGTTTCTGCTACAGTTAATTTTAAAGTTTATTTTACTTTAGAATAAGGTAAGTTTATTTAAAATTAGTATACATATTCGAACGAGTTATTTAATGTGCACACACATGTAATCATTTTCTAAAAATAATTTTGACTAAGCACTTATTACGTAGATATTCATGAAATGAATTAATCTATGAGAACACATGAATTTCGAAGGTATAAAAAAAGGAGCAGCTCTAACTGTCTATATTGAATAAATATTTTATGCTGAAATTCAATATATCTGTCAGTAATGCTCTATAAATTCTCAATATATGTTTTTTCATGTTTTTTTTTCCTTTTTATTCTCTTTTATTTGATTCTTAATCTTATATTGTGTTTAAGTATTAAATTTATGAACTAACTGCAAGAGTGCTGAGTTTTGTGTGAGTGAAAGTAGATGAAATTTTATGCAGATCGAAATAATAGTTATGGATAAATATGAAAATGAAAGAAATATCATACAAAAATACATAATGAATTCTTAAATATGATTTGTAAGTATAGAGTATGAAGAATATTTCATTATTGTTTTAAAAATATTGTTAAATCCTTCATATACACTACTTAATGATAAATTAAAATTAAACTTATAATAAATTTGGATTATCATTACCATTTTTACTATATTTATAAATATAACATCATGCGTTAGCGGCGATGAGATTTATAAATCATTTGCACTGCAAGACATGCACACATCACCGTCGACTGTAGTGCCACCTGCAAGTACTAAATTAAAGGCGAAGAGATTGTCGATTCTATGCATGGCAGTTGTTTTTATTTGTGTGGGTATGAGCTGCTTAAGTTTGCGTTATGTAGGTGACATCAAGTGCTTTACGGGTAACTTTTTTAGAAAACAAGGAAGATTAGTAATTTATTGGAAATGCGGATTACTCTTCGTAAAATATTGATGATCGTGTCTAACGGAACTAAACGACTGTAACCAATGGATGCAGGTGCGAACGGTGGGCCAAATGAACTGATTGCACCTTTACACGTGACGGCTGGTATATTATGCGATGGCACTGATGACCTACTGAGCCATATCACAGAGTATAGCACAAAACATTTTGTCTGTTATGCATCATTCTTTGTCAGCAAGTACCATTAAATGCGTTTACAAATGAGTAGAATGTCCGCATATCTTCTATTGCTTCGTTTATCCTAAAGTCAAAACCACAGGTGTTTGAAACACCAATAATGCAATGAAGGACGGATATAAATAACGAAATGGAATGTCTACTGACTCTGCAGATGAATTCTGCTTCCTCCTGCAATGTCATCATGGTGTGGCTCGATTCGGGTGACATCATGATAAGAGACTGTTGAAATGTTACGTTATACATCACCACAATGGTCCTATACTCAGTATCAATGTTTGGAAGATATTAGATTTCACGCCCGCATCCCTTCAGTACGCTTGATACACTGAACAGCCAGCACTATAAATGCTATGTTAAATCTTCTTTCTGTACTCATCAGATTGAACTGTTTTCTTGCCTTGCTTGCTCTCCCAATCTATCCCCAATTTAAAAGGTATGATCCATGCTTGTACAACAATTGCCCATGATACACGCCCACTACCACAAAAATCAATTTATTCAATATGTAGGAGCAACATGGGCTACTATATGTCAACGATGCATCCAAAGCCTCATTAATTATATGCCTATTAGTCTAGCCATAGTTATAGCCAACAATCTCGGTTTAACTATTTATTGATTTAGTCATCAACCACATTTCACAACAGGGTGTAATTCCAATAATTTGATCTTTGTATAACATGTTATCAGAAATTTACTTTTTACTCATATATTTTTGGTACTATTCTTGGTTTTACATTTTGGGTGATTAGCACTCTCCTAAGCAAGGTACATTAAAAAATTCTTTTTAAACATTTAACATTGCCATGTATTTACTTTTAAACAAAAATACAGAAGTGATATATCGATAACAAGAACTGGTCGCTCTTTAGCTTGAATTTCACTTCTCATATTACATTTTTCTACAATGAAATTCATTCCAAAGAAAGATACTGATACAATTTTTCTAAAAAAATTATACAAGCATTTATCTAATTCATAATTAAAAAGAAATTTGCTTTTCATATGGTAAATTATATATTTGACGCCATGTGGAATCAACTAAAAATATCGTAATCTCATGATAAGGAATAATCTTAATTATTTTATATAGCTCCTAAAAATAGGATAAGCACATATTACAAAATATTAGTAATATATTTTCTTCTTGAAAATCATCAAATATTAGTTGGTTGAACGTTGAAACAAGAATTTCTAGACAATTATCAATTCTTTTGTAAGGATATTTAGTATAAATATAGTCTTTTTGATATTTTTTAAAAGCCCAACAAAGATTTACTAAGATTAAATAATGAAAAATTCCTTTTAATTATTCCACTTCAAGGGAGACCATGTATGACAGTCAAATGTTTTGTTAGTTCAAAGAAATCTGTCTTATCGAAAGAAACGTTAATTGAATAATTTGCGAGCTTTCTTTCCATATAGTAATTTATGGGTCAGATTCCCAACTCTGGTATGGAATCATTGTTAATCCATTCAACTTGGTATGGATAGGTTAGTAATGAATTCGCTTTAAACTGCAGATTCTGGTGGTCAAATAAGCTTTCGGCCGACAAAATGAAACATAAAGTGACAGAAGAACCAAACTTGTCTTGCAGATGAAAAATATGTTCAAAGCCATGGGCCATCTGTAAAATTTCAGAAAGCTACATTTCTTCCGTAGGATTCTTATTCAACATTTTAACTATTGGGCACTGAAATTATTTAAGATCATTGATGTTAATTGTCTTTATGTAATGTATAATGTACGACTAGTCGAAAGCTATAAGCTTATACAATTTGTACTACTTGCAATTAAACACACTAAAATGTAAAATCATATTTTGATATTTCATTATATAATATAATAGATTATAAAATTAATAATATAATAGAGAAATAATATGTACTTTATTTTACAAATCACAAAAACTTTGTCATTTAAGAGATATATTAGATTTCCAACTCTGTTCTTAATAAAATAATAAAGAAAACAAAAATAATTCTATTCTACAAAATAAAGTATTTTAATGTACTTAAATAAATTCTTATTACACTTTAATAAAATTCAAATTTAAAATCAAAATCAAAATGAAACTGATATTTTCTTATTTCTATAATATGCTATTTTTGCACAGGGCATGTTGAGCGATCAAAGTGATATAAGCCGAAAGCAAAGCAGAGGGGACAACGAATTGATTTTAATGCGACTTAGAAGACTGTTTAAAACTGTTCTTAGTCGTGATGAACACAGTCATTTTGAAGAAAGAAAACTGTGCAGGTAATTACTACAATGTTAAGGTAATGTAATAGCTGTAATCTTGTACATCACACATTCAAATAACAGAAATTTTGCACAAAATTTGCCCTCAGTATTTTCAAACAGTATTGCTTTCTATGAAGAGAAATCAAATTCACTTTTTTTTAATGCTAAATTTGACATTCTATTGAGCTTTCATAGTTAAAGTCATTTGAAGAAAAAACTTGTTAAATATTTTCTGTACACTTTCATATATTTACGAATTTCGATTTAAAAGTATTTTGAAATTAATCAGTAACAATTTACAATAATTATTATTTTATTTTATTATAAGGTATTTGATATTTAAAAAAATAACATTCAAAATCTTACAAAGAAAGAAGCAAAATTTGAAATTACAAAATGTTTCTCATTTTAAATTAGTATATCAATTTTATATATAATAACAATTTTTGTGAAATTCTGAAATTTGGGTAGTTTATCACATTTGCGTAACTTGTGTAGTAATTCAGATAGTCACTAATATTTATGTAAACAAAACAAATTTTCCAAAAAAGTCATTAAATTTTAATACGTTGTTACTAATTCTATTTTAAGAAATATTAGCATCTCTCATATAGGAAGTTATATTCTCTCCTTGAATCTATAGGAAGTTCTAATGAAAGCCATATAAAACTTTCTTATTGATTTTTCACTTTATTATGTTTACTTTTTTTCAGTCTTAACAATATTTATTCAAACTTTCTGATTTGCAAACTATCTATTTCTACTGAAATTAGTAGAATTTTCTAGTTGATGTTAAGCCACACTTTTCCAGATCTAAATAACTGCATATACTCCTTTTGTTGAAATTTATGACAACATCAGATTCAACAAACTTCTTGTTCTGTGACTTCAATTGATGATATTCTTCACTAAATGAATACATTAATTAATTATTAAAGGATTATGTTAATGAGTTATGTATTAAAAATAAACATTAGAGAGAGTTGATGCATTAAACTTTCATTGGAAGTAATGAAACAGTTATTTTAGAGTAAAAAATAATCTAAAAACATTTTTTACTTTTTACAGAAAAATAAAGCATTTGTTTCTGCAATTTTTAAACTGCTTTATTTTCTGGGCTATCATTTAGAATTTTGAGAACAAAATTGAAGACTTTTTACATCAAATTAACAAAGACAGTAGAAAAAACTGTAATAAAAATGCTATATAAGCAGCAAATTTTTATTTATTTTCATAGTATTTGTCGATGTTTCATTTCTAAAACAATGGTTTGGATAAATGTTATTAAAAATTAAATAAATTCGTATTTTAAAAAGTTCCTGGTATAAAATCAATGTAATTATTAAAATTTTGGAACTAGATATCACTACTTCATTCATCATTTTTATTTTTTAATTGAAAAACAGTTCAAGATTCCCTAAAAAAATCAAATGTTTGTTAATAATGATCTACAAGTATAAGTTTTTTGATTTTGATATTTTCCGATCTCTGAATGATACCATTGTCTTTATTTCTAACAAACCTAAAGTAAAAATATAAAAAAATGTCCAATTATTAGAGTCTGAAAAAGGATACCTTTGTAATATATGTTCTAAAATCATGATATGTTAAAAATAAATTTTTCCCATATCATGGTTTTTGTTCACTGGTCATTCGAACAAATGCTTTAATAAGCTGAAAAAGAAATACTTTAGTAAGCTGGAGTTCTCGGTATTCTACAAGGTAAACCAATAAAAATTTACCATTTTTGTTTTGACATTGAATGAAATGAGAATTGGTTATTACGGATAATCAAAAAATATTACGGGGTTTAATAACTAGGAACACCAATCGTTGTAAAAATCAAGTCAATCGTGTGCTTTCATAACTTGAAGTTCGTACAATAATGAACACAACTGGATGCGTAGAAGGAGCTGTTTCAGGGCTGTTTAGAATACAACTTCAAAATAGATTTATTGGTAACTGCATCAAATATCAAAAATTCAGGTCGG
Source organism: Latrodectus geometricus (assembly GCA_026290005.1). Taxonomy (NCBI): domain Eukaryota; kingdom Metazoa; phylum Arthropoda; class Arachnida; order Araneae; family Theridiidae; genus Latrodectus; species Latrodectus geometricus. The sequence goes on along the minus strand of JAPDSC010123516.1, from coordinate 140,605 downwards.
TAAATTAGACTATTGAAGCAGACGCTCTTGGATTTTAAATGAAAACAAGTCCATGAGCGCTGGTGTCAAGTTCCGGGGATCTTTTTGCGTCTAAAATCCCAGAACTCAACTGCAAAAAGATGGCACAGCTAGAAACACGTTGGTAGAAAGTACTAGTTGTTGTTAGAGATTATTTCAACGAGTAACAATGGGCTGCAAATTCTATACATCCTTATCCTTTTGTTACTAAAATCAGCAAAAGATTCATGGATTACATTATAGAACTTATAATGAACAAACGTAATGGATTATAACTGAGCAGGAATTGAACAATCAAATAAAAAAAAAAACATTTATTGCTGTATTTCACGAATTTCAATAACAAGATTGAGAAGTAGTGTGAATTTTTGATTGTAAAACTGGCAAAATAAATACATTGAGCTAAATAACAAACAAAATCAAGTATTTCCTACATCGCTGACATCCTGGATGCATATATGCGCCCTTATGCTGGGGTAACAGATAATACTTTTGTGTTACAGAATGACAATGCGAGACCACACAGGGCCTGCATCTTGGATATTTATCTTGAGCAGGAAAAAACTGAGTGCATGCTGTGACCATCTCGATCACCAGATCTTAACACAATCTAATTCTAGGACATTGTGTAGCTCTCAATCCTACTCCTAGGACCCTAGCCACGCTTTCAATGTTGGCGCAGCTTGTCCTTTTTGGACCTTGCGCCACAAAACCCAACCCAACAACAACAACAACAATAACCACGCTTTCAATTCTTTAAAAGAGCAATGGTTTGCATTTCTTACACAATTAATAGACCGCATAAATGAGAGCAACACACGTCACTCCATGTGCCTTATTCCCTTATTGCTTCTAGGAGGGATCATACCCCATATTAAAAGTACTTTTCCTATACCAAACTTATACCTGCAATTTGTTCAATATAATTACACAATAATTGTCGGTTTGATTTCTTTTTATCCTATTTTGTACCTTGCTACATGTTGTATAATGTGTAGCAAGGTACAAAATAGGATAAAAATTAATAGTAAGAATGGGATAAAAGTAAGATAAATGTTTTCTTAAATTCCATGGATAAACCTTTGGGTTTCTATCATTTTTGTGATTTTTACTTACTTTATTATAATTAGTGTATAAAAGACTTAAAAATTATCTTAAAAGTTTTGCATGTGAAAATATTCGTAATAAAAAGAAAGGAAAACATTATAAGTAACATTTATTTCAGAAATTTTAATTTCTTATATATTTAAAAAAAATGGTAATTTTATATCATTCTTTAAATCAAACTATTTACCTGTCTAGTATATAAATGGAGAAATTTCTGTAATATAAGGGGGAATCATATATATATTTTCACTATATCAGACAAAAATGAAACTACCTTAAGGACTTTGGAAGCTTTACAAATACACACACTAATTTAAAATGCATCTAGTTTAGTTTTTTTCATGTAATTAGAGTAAATCTATTCTAATCACTTATTTAATTAAGCAGAAATAAAAGATTAATGTATGCACTAATACATGCTCCTAAAGAAGCTTAGATAGTAATTCCTAAATAGATTTCCTTACGAGATTACAGTTTAAAAATTAGCTTTATTTTATCTCCATTATAAAAAAATATTAATTCTTAAAGATTTACACAGCAATTCTACAAGAGGCGGTAAAATTTGATCTAAAAAAAACAAATCTGCTTAAAACTCTATTTTTTCATTATAAAAACTAAGAAAGCGAATTCATCTACTGCTTTTATTCAAACTGTGCATTCATTTTTTACTTGAATATCGCTATTTTTTTTAACTTTTTAAAAGCGATGGAGAATTTCTCCCATTACTTGATTGGATTCCCGGATTTGATTATCCAGAAAATGAAATCAGGAGCAACAACAAAGCAGAAAATTTTTGCAACAGGATTCTTTCCAATACCTGCCTCCCCGCTGAACCCAACACGCCGTTTAAAACATGGCAAAAAAAAAAGAAAGAAAAACTTCTCAGGTTGACTCAAGATTTGAATCTCATTTATTTATTTTTTCGGAACAAAAAAACCTAATCTAAAAGAAACTAGAGAATTAAAAAGACAATAGAGAAAACTGTGCCTTACTTCTTGGAACCGAGAGGTGAAATGTTTAGTTCAGGGAGCCATTGTTGCATTAAAAAGCACATAAGAATAGATATATTTTCAAAAGAGGATTATTATATAATAGTCAAAAACAAGTACAAATATTGAGAGGAAAAATAAAATCATAAAAAAATCATGCTTACCTTTAAACTAATAGAGCAATCCACGAATAGAATAATTGATGTAAAATTTACGAAAACATAAATTTGATTTTTATTTTTAAATGTCAGAATAAGTTCTCAAATTATTTACATTAAATATAGAATTAATTTAAAAAATCATTATAAGACTATTCATTAGGAAAAACAGATTTGCTTTAAAAATCATACAATGGTTCCTTGACAAATTTGTTTTTAACAACTTATATGATTTTAATTCAATAAAGGAACAAATAAAATAATATGATGTGCAAATAATTATTAATAAAATTTGAAAATAATTCTGATAATCTTGCAGAATGAAGAAATTCGTGATACAAACTAAAACTCGATTTATCAAAATTTAATTTTTTAATGGAAAGTCAAAAAATATTTGGTATATATTAATATATCACTGAGAGTATTTTTTTAGAAATTTAGTTGCAGCTAATTTTGGTTTATTCACGTAAAACATACAATCTCACTTTCAAGTATAATATATTGAAAAAACTAATAAACTATTTTCAATTTTCGACACATTTGTTGCTCAAATTTTGTTCAAAACTCATATTATCATATTTTAAATAATAAAACCAATTTTCCAAATACGTTAACATAATTAGGTATTTTGATTTTCAGGAAGAATCTAGTAAAATTCTTAACAGATCATCTTGATATTCCTTGTGAAAGAGCACGTTATCTAACTTTGGATTTATTATGTTGTACTGTACCTAGATTAGGCAACAAAACGGATGTTTTGTTGATGCCAATTCTGTCTAAAATATTTCAATGTTTCTGTGAAGCGGAATCAAAAAACGTAAAGCTCAAGGTTCTTCATTTCCTCAGAGCATTTTTTAGACACACCAAAGATATACCCAGGTATCTAGACAAATATATTTGTCTTCAAGAAATCACATAAATTTATTTCATTAATAGCAATTATAACAAAAGACTATTGTTTTTTCTTTTCCAGGTTTATTGATCAATTTTTAAAATTTAGTGAAAGTACAAATGATTCTTCTTTTTTCTATGGTGCATGTCTTGTTTTCGATCAAGACATTGGCGATGATTTTTACGTACATCTCATAGGACCTTTGAGTAAATTTATGACGAAGGAAAGTGAGCAGCCTTTGACGATTCCTGTCTATCGTGCCTTAAAGAGATTTCACGAAATGGTTCAAAATGAAAGATTTTATAAATTCTTACGCCAGGCTGGAAAAGATGCCCAACATGTGTATGCAAACATTTTCAAATTCGAGAAGAATGATCCCTATCTGAATTCAAAAACAAAAAATATCTCTTCTTTAGTAATAGAATATTTGAAGAAAAGTAAAAAATTGCGATTTGGTAAGGCATTTGGAATTGTAGATCTTAACCTACTTGAAAATATTGTTGTTACAAGAGACTGTGAACGAGCCGTTATGGTGAACAAATTAGCGGTAGCATTTAAGAAAGCTTCTTGCGATGATTATCACTTGGAATGCCATTTGGTGGATTTACTTAAATTGGTTTGTGCTTTCTTGTCAAGTTCTAATCGACCAGTGCAAGTTAGCGGATTTGATATCTTAAAGCAAATTGTTCAGAAAATGGGTTATAATCTGACTCCTTATATATCATGTATAATAAATGCCCTAAGAGAGACCCTGACATCCCCAAATAGTAAAATAAAATCAAAAACTGAAAAATTGCTAAGCAGATTGATGTATTATATCCATCCTATGACAATTATCTGGGAATTGTTAAATACCAATGAAGTTTTACAAATGGATGCTGTTCTGAAATTTGTTCTCAGACAGCTAAAGTGCTTTCCATATTACTTTTTTGATTTGGTAGCCTTGAGCAATTGCATAGAAATGTGTATGGAGTATTCTAGTAGTACTATTCAGAAGGCTAGTCAGGATTGTATGATAGTTCTCTTGGCGATTATGAGAGCTTCTCCTGTCCCTGCGATTCGAACAGAAGCCTCAAGAATTCTATTGCAAAATTATCGCCTCAAGAAAGTCAATAACATAAGAGCTTCAAGCATGGCCAGTTTGAGGGAACCTGTTGAAGAGGACTTCGATTCCTTATCAGAAGATGACGGATCCACGGATACTGCTCCAACAACAGGACGCAGTTCTCGAATTTCTGCGAGTTTAGTTTCTGTGTCCACTAAATATTCTACGATTTTTTCAGAAACTGAATGGCAAACAGAACATGAAAATTGTACAACACCAAAACTTTATTCGAAAATTAATATAGTAGGGGAGGACATTCTAGAACAAAATGAAGTACATAAATCGAAAGTAAACGGAAAATGTTCTTTCAATCAGTTTTGTAGTAAGAAGAAAAATAGGAAAATTAGCAGTTCCAACTTTACTTGTTACAATAGGTAAATATTGTTTTGATTTCTTATTCAAAAATAAGGCTATATAAAATTAAATATTATGGCAATTTTTCCTAAAAATTTGAGGTTATATCTGGGGAATATCATACCATATAATTCCAAAGAGACGTAAATATAAATCGTTGAAGTGAATTGCTTCTTAAAATAATTTAGTTGAGTTGTTTCAAGAGCACTTTTTTTTTAAGATATAGTTTAAATTTATTAATATAAATATGTTATAACTGTACATCTTTTACTACTCAAAGTATTCTTTTTTTAAAAAAAATCGCTTTTGAAATTTTATCAATGTAATATAAGCATTTATTTCTGAATGCTTTGTCTAATAAAATTCTATAATCATTTAATAATAAAAAGACATGATTTCAAAATTGATAAACTATAGTATTTTAATCATTACGCAGATTAACATAATAGTTATTTTGTCAAAGTTTTATTTTAAGCAATCTGTGTTTCTATACGTATAGTTAATGTGTATCATTTATATAATTTTAAATAGTGCCTTCATCGCCTTTCATTGAAATAACATTTTAATGCAAAAATACTTTTCTAAAAAAGGTGTACATTTTCTTTCTTCTGATTATTCCTTGCGTAAATTGTGATGCGAAATGATTTTTCTTATACGTTTATTTTTAAATGCGTTCAAAAAGATTTGGTTAATAGTCTCATAATAATAATTGGTTAATAATAAAAATTCATTGGGCTAACAAATTATACTTGTTTATTTATAATTCCTTCTGGTGATTCCATTTATTATATTTAACTCGAAAACTTTTTAAGAATTATTTCAAGGAACAATTTAAGAAAACCAAAATTTTAATAAATTTTTATATCATTTGACTGGATTACTATTTTCTGTTAGTCTTGATAAAAATTAAAATGTGCATAATACTCAAATATCAATTATAACTCACGTTTGTATTATGGTTTAAAATCCAGCCTCTTGATGAATCTTAAACTCTTGCAAAATTAAAAGGAATATTCTTATTAATCTTAAACACGTACATATAAAACTCAATTTTTATTTCCAAACATTAAATTATACTAGATACTTTAATTTAGTACTTTAAAAATCTGTTATTTAGAAAATGATACACAAACTATATTATATTTTATATTATACTGACAATAACTTCTATCATTTTGCTTAACTATTTGTGCAGCAGTTTGTCAGAAGTAACTGAAGATATACAAGAAATATCAAACAATGAAATTCTTGACACCAATTCTAAACTTTTTTCTGATGTTCAATCTGACATTTTGGAGGAAGAATCAGAATTTGAAGAACAACTGCCTACAGTTTACAACTCTTGTGGCGGTAATGCTGATGGTGCTGGCGGAGATTCGATTCAAGAACACAACGTAAGCTAATTCATTATTTTTTAAATTTTGTATTACTAAAAAATCCATGCATTTGATAATGTACTTGAATGTATGAAATTTATGAAAGAACTGTACAATAAATTTTACAAAATCAAATAGCTAGAGCTTAATATTCATATAATTAATTATTTTTAATAATAATTAAGAAGATAAAAAACGTTTTTTTTTTCTAGGTATGAAACATCGTTAGTTGTAAGGAAATAGTTTTGAAGGGTGTTATAATTGACTACCACAAATACTAGAAGATTGGTTTTTAAAAATAAAGACAAATTCTTTAATATGTACTTATTTGTACATACATATTTATAACAGGATTCATAATGTGTAAATTAAAAACACACACACATTCCATTTTAAGTGCTTGTGTTAAAAAATTTGAACTGTATAGTATCGAATAGTCAAAATAAATGTAAAATGTATTTTATGAATTTAAAAATGCATTATAAAAGTATAACGTGGTTGTAATTCTAAAGTAAAGTTTTTATCCTAAATTTCAAACATAAAATGCATTATTCCGCAATTGACTGTCGATGGAATACCAGATCTAAAAGATTAAACATCTTTCTAATATATCAACCAGCGTGAAAATTGGGCTTAGAAATTATAAAGCACGGTCTTTTTACTTTTATATTATAATTAAATCATATCTGTACACAAAAAAATATCTTAAAATCCATCCAAAAAAACTTTGAAATTATTGTGAATAAGTTTAAAGAAAACTTTAATTACTTAAAAATTAATTATTTTTGTTTTATAGTCATATATGAGTTTTAAGTCAAATTCTATAAATATGAAATTCAGACATTAATTTATAATTTATTTAAGAAAATAAAATATCTTATTTAGTGCTCTTCAATTGAATTAAGAATTTCGAGTCTTCTTCTTCTTGTGTTCGGAAATAAATACCAGCTTCATTTCTTTAAATTTAATTTGTTTACTTAATGTCAGAAGGAATTTTAATTACAGTCATCACCTGCCAGTGGCGAGAAAGGTGAAGTAGGACAAGGCGACCAGAATGGACTTGTCCTCAGTAGAGGAGACGGAGAAAGACACAATACTCCTCGTGACACTCAAAATTGCAAAAAAGTTTTAAAGGAAGATACAATTTATAACGAACAATCACAAATGGAAGGCGAAAAAGAAGTGATGGTAATTTAAAAAGTATTTTTATCATTCAACAAAAGCTGTACTTTTCTTTTTAATTTCAAATCACAAATGTGAAAGATAATCTGGAAAATTCATAATCTTGAAAATTAAATCATTGTTAGGCGATTTGGCTTAGAGTTTTCGTGTCTATCAATTATTTTTTCAGATCAAAATATCTTCAAATATTGCTTTTCGATGTTAAAGTACTTCACTCTTAATAGTCCTGCTATTGCTTTATTGATAACTAAAACTATTCAGTATTATTAAATTTAATAAGTAGCCAAAAAATAGTTTTCATAAATTTTACTTTGTTTAAAAATTTTTATATTTGCTTATCACTTTTGATATATAGAAATCTTAAAAGTAGATCAGTAGAATTGCGAAATAAATTGTTAAACATAAATAAATCTGTTATTTTGTACTTAAATAAATGCCAGTTTACACAAAACACACACATTTAATAAGTTATGACTTGTATCTGTAGTTGATTACTTCTTTATATTTATTTATTTATTCATTTTTCATAGTGTAATTGATTTAAATTAAATACAGTTTATAATATTTGCAGTTATCAATAGAGGGCAGCACTAAGAACTCAATTTTATTTTTATAATTTAAAAT
>JAPDSC010123516.1:119781-132400 GCA_026290005.1 Latrodectus geometricus | reverse complement strand
GACAGAATTCTCACGGAAGATGAATTTTCGGATATAGATGATACACTAGACCCTGAGGTGTATCTTTGCAATGAGAAAATCCTAAATAAAAACGAAGTTGAAAATATCAAACTTAATGCCATGAATATCTCCACTAAGCTTGACTCTATTCAAAACTCTACAATATCTACAGAAACATTAATACCAGAAATGGGTGAAGTGCTTGAGGATGAGTTGTCTCCTTGGAGAAAAGGCAAAGAGATACCACGAACTCCAGTCACTATCAATGAAAAAGTAATTAAACCCTCCATTACACCACAAAAATCAACAAAATTAAAAAATAAGAATACAGAAATAAAAAAGGAAATGAAAGACGAAGAAAAGGTAAGAATTTGCTTCAAAAAATTATATTCTTAAGTCATATTACAAGAAAATAACAAATATAGATTTTTTTTTCTTTTTGATATTTCAAAATAGAAATTAGTTTCCGATAATTTAATATGAATTCCTCAAAAGAGAATGATAAAAATATCATAGCCTTATATAGCTCTTCAAATGAATAATTGAGACGTTATGAAAAATTGCATAATTAAATTCTATTTGATATATTCAATAATATAATTTAAGAACGATATAATTTGGATGCGATAATCTTAATTATCGCATCATATTGTTTGTTTAAGGATTTAAGAGAAAATTTAGCATGTATGTTTAAAAAGACTTAGCACAAAATTACATATAGCTAATAATTTATACATCTAATTTCAAACAATATTCAGAGTCACTTATCATTTGAGCATCCAATAAATCATTAACTTATGTACGAATTAATTACAAAAATGATATGATATTAAATTTTATTGTGACATCATTGAAATTTCAAAAGTTGACAGCAGAAGAAAATAAAGTGTCAGCCACGAAACTTGAACATAGCATAATATAGGAATGTAGGAAAGGATAGTATCTACCAGAGATAATGTTATATTAATTTTATTAAAATAAAATGCTTTAGTAAAGTCATTTTATTAGAATGGGAATTGGTCACAGCTGCTGTGCGATAACATTGGCATAAAAAATATTTTAAATGATTAAAATCCCATGATAAATGATGCTGAAAAAAGTATAGTTTCAAGTTGGTAACTGTTGAATGCTTTAATGATCGGTTTTATTTTATAAGAAACGAGAGTTATTTCAGCCTGGTCAATTCGAATAAAAACTGAACCCTTAGCAGTGTCCTCAATAAAAGTGAAATCAGTCCTCAGAAATAGCTCGGTGCATCAGATTCAATGCATTTTTATATGATGAGCTGTAAGACGTTTATCTCTACTTTAATTCGTGAATCTTATTATAGAAGGAAAAACAAGTGCATCGGGAACATTTTAAAAAAAGAAACTAAGACAATTGTCATGGACTGACGTAAGAATTGTACTTCCTATTCTGGAGGTTCTGACAGCTTTTTCAATTATTGAATTTGATCTATCGAAAATGTTACTGCTATTGAGAAACCCAATTGTCGTGAAAAGAAAGACATTGCTCAGAGAGAGTTTATTATTTCATTTATGATCGATTATACGTAAGCGATTATCATGACGTTGCTTCAATAATTTGTTGACTCATTTGAAAATTATTTAGGCAAGGATCTTATCATTTAAACATTCCAACTAAACGAAAAATAATGAATTGATATCAAACGAAAAACTTTAAAATCTGCGTATAACGGTTTGGTGAGAATATAGAATTTAGAGAGAGAAAAGTTGAATTTTATAGTGCATTAACGGGAGCAATAAGACGGGGTTTTTTACAACACATAACATTTTCGCAATATCAATATCCTTGTGCATCGTCAAATAGTTATTAGTCTTATGCAGAAAGACAATTTCTTTCCCCGTATTGCTGCAGATGTTAAATATCTCATTCACACATTATTCAATGAGGATTGCTTGTGGAGTCATTACTTCAATTTTTATCTATGTTCCAGATCTCAGATTCTAATCCATGTGAACACAAGCCGTAGGAATATTTGAAATAATACCCTTAACGTGAATGTTAATCCACATTAGGAATACTAACGGCCGTATTCACCAACCAGAGTTAAACGAGGTTTCAGTGTAAAGGGCGATTTAAGTCATAAAACGTTATTCACCACGACAAAAACAGCGATTAACTCGCCTATATGGATCCCTTGAATAACCCTACGATTTTGAAGTGTTAGCGCCGAGTCAGCAAACAATGGCGGACTTAAGCGATATGTTTAATAAAATTGATGTGCAAGATTGCTAGCCAATCAGAAGCCGTCTTACATGTCGTGTTCGGTTAACTCCAAAGTTGTTTTACACGGGAATTTCCCCGCTTCGTGAATAAAAATCGGCGAGTCATGCTAGAGTTGAGTTATATCCGAGATAGGCTACACTCAAGTTAACCCGTGTTTGGTGAATACGACCGTGATTCCATTAGACAATATTACCTTTACTCCCATACAGATATGATATTCACCATAATGTCCAGCATATTATGAATTTGTTAAAAGGAACGTCATTTTTGCTAATTAATTTATGCTTATTTTTTATTTTATTATTTGTTGAAGCATTATCTTTTCTAATTAATTTCTTTATTTTTGAGTTTTGACAAAATTTCCCATAACTTTAAGTATTTCTGCCATATTTTACTATATATATAATATTTTTTTTTATTTATTGAAATTTTAAATGTTAAATTTTGGATAACCTTATATTTAAATTTTATTTCTTTTACTTAGAACACATAATAGTATTTTATTTTTAACTGCTTTGTACATATATTATAGTTTACAGATTATATTTTAATTTATCCAAATTTATTAATGTGACTAACTGTTTGGTCACAAAGCAAATGCAGCTGTATTTTAAATGTTTATATATTTTCGTTTGAGTTTTGATATATATTGTTTCATATTCACATATCAATTTTTTAAAAATATGTATCCAGAATTCCACTAAAAATCAGAAGAAAATTTCAATGGTAAAACAATCTGCAAAGCAAGGCAAGATTTATGCTCAAGAAGACATGATTGAACAAGTTGAACTATCAGCAACAGAATGGGCTTTAGACCAGGAACTTGGTAGACTTAATTCAGGATCTAAACACGATGGATGTCCATGGCAGTGAGTGTCACCATATAAAAAACCCTATTAAATTTACAATTTACGAAATAAATTATTCATTTCAGAAAAACAAGTTGAATTCAATGGATACTTATTTTACAGTTTTGTCTTTCCTAAAATTGCAAAGGACTTCAAGCAATTCTTTAATATTCAGCGTTTTTATATTTGTCTCTTTCAGAAAGAAGATTTGTATTTTAGTCATATAAATTATTTTATTGAGCTTTTACATATAATTTTTGGTTCACGTTACACTTCTTGAATATTTGGACTTATTAGCATTTATTTAATAGCAATTTATTATACATAAAACTTTGGAAATACAAGTTCCAAAATTTTAAAAGGATTACCTGAATGAAACTATGTTAAAAAGCACGAAATTTCTATAAATATATTGAATTAAATGTTTCCTAAAAACCTTTTAGTTTACACAAAATATTCCTTGTCTTTTAAATGGTAAAGTTTTTTCGCACTTCACTTTTAATAATTTGTCATTATTTAAGTGACAAATTGTAATTTAATTTCTCAGTAATATGACACTTTAATCACAAACCAAATGCAGTAGCATTTTAAATGATTATATATTTTCGTTTGGCATTAATATCATCTATATGAGTATATATTTAATATAATCATTTTCAATTAAATTTTAAACTGCTTGAATTAATTCCAAGGAGCAAAACTTAAAAAAATGCAGTTTTATAACTAATAATTTTTAAGGAATCACTTTGCAATTTGATTTTATAAAAAATTTTTAATTTTGTATTATGTACTTCCATATAAGCACAATCAGGATGACAAATATTTATGATATTTCCGAAAAATAAGAAAGGAAGATTGCAACTCAAAACTTTATATGTTATATTATTCATAAGTGCAAATATTAGTAATTACAATGAATGGCCACGATGTGAGATACTTCTTAATATCGTATGTAGCTTCTTTTTGCATGGGTAAATATAACAACTCAATGTGGCTTTGAATCAAAAAAACATCGAAGTTTTCCTAAGAATGTTGCAAATGCAGCTATTCTATAAATTACAAATTTTTTCTCGGGCAAATTTTTTAGTGATAATCAACAAGTTCCATTCTACCTCATATGCTCTAAGAGATTCACCATTGTGTTATTTCTATTCGAAAGTTAATTTTTAGCTGCTAAATCTTTAATTCAATCGAATATAAATGTTTTTACCTAGGTGTGATAGTATATTATGTCCTCTGAAAAATTCTTAACTTCAGTGCATCATGTCTATCAGAGGTCGTTTCAAATAGTTTTCAAGCCAAGATATAACATATAATTTCCATTATTCACATATTCAGTGGAATAAAATTTATAATTACACAATGTAATACAATTTATGTCAATGATTTATGTCAATTTATGTCATGATGAGTTCGAATAAACATATACGCATCTTATGTAAAAGAATTCCAAGTTCTATTACGAAGGTATCACCAGTTTGCGAAATATGCTTCAAGAGATTCACCGTTATTCATGATTTGAAGGTTAATTTTTAACTGCTAAATATTTAATTTAATAGAATATAAATGTTTTTACCTAGGTGTGATAGTACATTATGTCACTCTGGAAAATTCTTAACTTTAGTGCATGATGTCTTGTAAACATTTTAAATCTATGGCTCCATAAAATTTGATAAGCACTTGAACTTAGCCATCATTTATGACCAATTAGTATAAGAATTCCTTTCACCAAAAGAATTTTCAATTACCTGTAGTTGGTGTCCTATCAAGATCAGGAAACATGCTGCAATCAATGCCAAGTTGGTAAAGAAGGAATTTGAGTCAACACTTTACTTATATATTTTATTAGTTCAAAATTCTATTACATAGCTTACACACAAATGTCTAACATATGTTACATGGTAATTATGTCTTTTATATTTAATATTGTATACTTATCTTCTCTGGCATTGCTGCTTTCAGATTTAAAGCTATTTGTCATTGCTTTGATATAGGTCAGAGACAATTATTGAAAAAAATCAAATATTTAAGTACTTATAAAAATGTATAATTTCTCTATACCAGATAAAATTCTTATCCATAATGATCAAAATAATTTAAGATTAATCGTGGGAATTTTGTTTTTCTAATTTTAATTCCTGTACATGTACAAGAAAATGATTTCTGATCTCAATTTAATCTGATACGCAGCCAAAAAAAAGTTACCATTTTATAAAAAAAAGAATTCATAAAACAGTTTTTTTTAACTAATTTTAAATTTAGATGATTTGAAAGAAATGAAGTAAATCAAAAAAAAAAGAAAATTTTAAGGTATTCTTTCTTTCAATATCTAAAGAATGATTCAAAAATCTTGTTGTTCAAAGGATGATAAAGAAAATTGTGGGAACGTTTCATTTGTGTTTCGATTATATTTGATCATTATGAATAATATTATGCTACAAATGCCTATTACTTTATTGGATGTTTACTTGGTTGTGTCCTCAATTATTGTTCTGCAGGAGAGACATAGAATTCGCTACTAAAGCCGGAGTATGCCAATGGGCTCAGAAGTTCGAAAAAATTGTGAAAGATATGAAACCTTTTCCTACAAATGATGCAGCAGAGGTCGAAATGAAAAAAGCAATTGATGACTTGTTTGGCACATCATGGTAATGTCATTTTTATTAAATCATTTTGTTAATGTTTAATTTCTAATTAAATCATGTTTTCCTTTTTACCAAATCATTTTTTAAAAAAATCTTAAAGAAACACATAATCGTTTCTCAAAGCCCTTCTTATGGCTATTATTGGAGTTTGACAGCGCACTTTAAAATTAAAAGATCCTGCCTGGACTGAGTGTAAAGAGATCGTAGTTGTACTTTCAATTTTCTGGATGTACATCTATAGGGGAGAAACTTGGAAGATTTCCGGGTTTTCTCCTTTGAGACATAAATGCGACCCAATATTTAAAATGTACTCTGGAGAATTTTAGTTGAAGAATGTCATAAAAAATGTCAGAATATTTTTTATTTTTGTCAGGAGTTTGTACTAAAGTTTTTGGTTGTTAGCTTGTCCATTATGTGGTATCAATTTTTGTTCTTTATTTCCTTTTTCACACCTTTTTTTTTAAATTTTTTGTGAATATGAAAACAATCATTTAGAGAACAATTTCTTAAATTTTTCAATTTAATGTAAATTCAATTTGTTTTTATTTAGCGATATTGTACAATGGTAAATCTAAACCTAGAAAACTTCAAGGATACCTAAATTAATTAATTCAAACATATTTATCTTAAGAATAAATAAAAATATTTATTTATTTATGAATTATATTTATTAATTATATTATATTATATTTTCTGAAAAATTAATAAGTAAATAAATAAATAAAAATATTTTTTTATTTATTAATTTTTCAAAAAATATAAAAGTTTAAAAAATGAAATAATTTTTTACGTTTTTTAATTATTTCATAATATATGACATCTCTTTTGAGTAAATAAGTATTATAAATTAAAGCGGTCTTTATCAAGTGAATAACTTATTACAAATAAAAATAACGTAAAGACATTTCATTGTGCTTTGAAATTTATATTCAGTTATAAATTTTGAATCTCTTATATATATGCATTGTTTAAATAGGCTTCGAACCGTAATTTTTTTTTCTAGTTCAATTAAAATAAAATATATTGATTCAATTCCGGTTTTTGTTCCTTTAAAAATAATAGGTTTCGGTTCAGTACCAAATGAATAAATTATTATATGTACATTCTTATTTGTACTCAAAATTTCAATTTATCATAGCAAAAAAATGTAATTCTATCAAAATTAAATCTATTTTATTCTTTTTTTGTGTTGGTACAATATGTGAAATGACACACTTAAAAAGCATGCACTATAAAAAATGTGAGCAGAAAACGGTGAGCATTAGCATAGTTAGTCATCATCAAAATAGCATTTGACAACTAGGTTCAAGATTATGTGTACCGTCGTCGTTTGCCGCTCGTATGGTACACTTGGCTTTGCAATAATTATATAAAAAAACTTTTATTTACTTTATATACGAAAACATTCTCTAGTTATCAATATACCTTTTAAAGTGGATACATTGAGAATTCACGTTAGAAGCTATATTAATTCTGTTGTGTCTGAAGATAAATTTCAAACCGGAAAACGTCCTTTCAACGCTAACTTGTGTAGCCGGAGCTGACAAAACCACCATTGCAAACTAAATCAATTGCGAATAAATAATTTTTTTCTCTCTTCTCTGAAATCTAAAATATTATTTTTTATATTGTGACTTCTTTCATTGTTAAAAATATTTAAAATGAATGTCAATCTCGGTAGAAATAGGTGATTTATGTCTTTTATTGCCAATTCTTTTCCTTTTAAGGAAGTTTCTAAATTGTCGTTTTCATCGATTTTCAATAAAAAAAAATTGCTCTTCTTCGATTACAATTGAAATGGAATCATTCAAAAATTTTTACCTGTTCTAAATATTTTTTTTACACAACACGTACTTTTTATGATATGGAAAGCACAAAATTTGATAACGGAGGTACAAATAAATTGCTCCAACTAAACTATCATTTTCTATTAACAATGCTTCCCAGTTAGATAATTGATTATATAAAATATCAGCAAAGAAATTTTTTAAATTGCGTAACTTTATTTTGCAGTGGTTATAAATTCTATAAAAATGGCATAAAATTTCTTCATTTTTTTAGTTTTAAAGTTGCTTTCGTTATCAACTGCAGCTATTAAAATTTCATTTTCTCCCATTTACTGATTGCAAAATTATAATCTCTGTTACTTTAAATCAAAGATGAGCTTTAAAATCTTTTCATTTCAATAAACATTTTAACATAGTATATCTACAAATCTTTATTGGAATGTCACAGACAGAACTGAGTTTTATGAGCCAAACAAAAGAATATAAACCCGGTTGAGTTAAACATGATTTTTAATTTATTTATCACTTGATTATTTATTTCTAGATGACTTTTCAAAAATAGAGGCCCAACCTGTCTAGTGGTTAGCGTAACTGACAATGGATGGGGAGGACCTGAGTTCAAATCCAGGCTCCAGCATGGATGTACTTTCTCTCTCTGTGTGTTTCTTGTCCTTTCATCAGATGATGGATGGATGTTGCCCGCCCTATAAACGGGTTTGTAATGGTGTGGCGTGGGTGATGCTACTCGTACCTCCGTGACTTGGTTCGCAGGTGCCCACCGGGTAACGATAAAAGGAGTAGCCGTTTCTGGCCTTGTTGCGGCATACGGGCTAATGTACTTACTTGCTCAAGAGGGCCCGCCAATAGAAATAAAAAAAAACTCTTCAAAAATATATTCTCACGTTTACTAGCCTTTTTACGTCTTTTGTCCAATTAGAAAGAGAATCGTATTATTGCGCGTACATCACAATCCCTTTCTCATAGTGGGGCCTCGCTGTACACTTCCTGCTGAGCATTTTCGTTATCTATCTAAACAGTCTTCAATACAAGTAATCCCAGATGATCTTTTACCGAGATGCGAAAATAAAACAGACTGACTCTTTTCTTAAAAAGTTATCTATACTATTTGTACAGTCAACTAAATAATTTTGTCTTTTACATGTAATTTCATACGAAATTGAAACAGAAAAGTATTAATGGACATCAAAACACGAAATCGAGTAGCAATGTACATGAAATAATAATTATAATTGACGTTAAATTAGAAAATATTAACAAGTTGTGTGTGGTAACAGTAAAAAAAAATGACAAAAAATATATCGAACAGAAATAAATCGAAATTTTTTTCGATCAGTTCCGGTTTTCATTCCGACCAAAATAACGGTTTTTAATGGTTTTCGGTTCAGTTCCGGATCAAAGCCCTGATTTAAATTCAATATCTGCAACAAGAAAAGAAGAAATTAAAAAATTATAGAAAGTATTTTTAGAAAACTATTTTAAATATTTCGTACAACAAATCTAGGATCTTCTTTGAAAAAGTAAAATAATAGTTATCATAGATAAAGCAAAAATCACAAAAACGACGATAACTCAAAAAGCTAGGCGTGGAATTTAATAGCACTTAAATACATTATTCAACAGAAAGAAAGGTACAAAACAGCATAAAATGAAATCTCCAGGCTATTATGGTATTATAAAAATTGGCATATGTATACAATGAACAAATGGGAGGTGTATGTTGGCATAGGAACAGTACCTTTAATAAGGGATATGATCTCCCCGAGAGGCAATGCAGCACATGCAGCGATGTGACATGCGATCTATCAATTGTGTAGTAAGTGCCAGCCATTGCTCTTTCTAACAGTTGAAAACGTGGCAAAGGTTCTAGAAGAGATATTTAGAGAAGCTACACGTCGTTCTAGAGTGTCTCTAATGTACTCAAGTGGATTAAAATCAGGTGATCGGGGGTGGCCACAGCATGCGCTCATTTGTTTCATTACTCAATATAAGCCTTTGAGGATGCTTATCCACGATGCAATATGGTTGATACTTATCCACGAGATCACACAGGATAATCCTTTGTGGATGCTTATCCTGTGTGATCTCGTATTATCATCCTGTAACTCAAAAGCATCACCTACTGCCCTAGCATAAGGGTACATATAAGCATCTAGGATGATATCGCTTCAGAAGAGAGAATTAACAGTTCTACGATTAAAGACATAGAGGTCTATGCGTCAATTCAAAGTGATACTACCCCTAACATAGACGCTGCCTGATCCGTATGCATCTCTTTCATGGATGTTTGATGGATGAAAACGAGTTCCCCGTTCTTTCTAAATGAAAATGCACCAACTATCGCTTTCGAGGCTAAACCTGGACTCATCCATGATGAGAACAGCCCTCCATTGATCACGCGTCCGGTGGACATTTTGATTGTAAATATTGCCGCTTATAGGGTGGCATGAGCGAAACGGAAATGCAGTTTGCAGCAAGACAATATCTGAATTGAGATAGAATTGCGGTTCTATTCCTTCGTGAGCATAATGACCAATATCAATCATCGGCACTTGTAGCGCGTGATCGTCCTTGCCTGAACTTCTTGGATGCCGAATCCAAGGTTAGAAATTATTACCACACACAGACAATCACAGACAGATTCACATTCAGCCATTTAACCACTTTCATCTGATTTTGTCCTGCACTCTAGTCTCCCATTAGCTTACCATCAAAATTGCTCGGTCAAATGATGCCTGAGGTCATTGTTACAATTTCCCTAGATATATTTCTAATTACAGACGCACAGCGATAATTGCAGCCTTGCTCTAAGACATCCATTTTTATACTCCTGGCAAATGAAGCATTCTGATAGCAGCGACACTATTTTGCATAATCTCATATGGTTCTGCTCCTTTTTTTGCTTATCAAAATATTCAAATTTCATTGAGATTGGCTTATTTTTGGGAGAGTTATCGTTATTTTTGTTGTGCTTTTTCGTCAATTTTTATTAACCAGTGTAAATGCATTGGAAAATTACTATTCAATGGATAAATTTTGGTTATTTGTTAAAATTAAACTCGCTATTGCGATCACAGTAAATAAACTTTTAACAAATTAGGAACTTAAACATTTCACACGCATACACACATAATTGTGCTTTTTTTTCAAAAAAAAAATAACATATATTTTATCATTACTGATGATTTAAAATATTAGGCAATGATACAATCTGAGGCGTAAACAAGAGAAAAAATAATATAAAATTTAAAAATAAAACACTAAAAGTAAAGAACGAACTACGAAAAATATATCAAATATGAAAAAAATATAACCAGAGTAAAAAATACTATTGAGAAGAAAGATTTTCTATAAAAGTTTACAGAATATTCCTCGAATTATATATTAAGTTTTTTATGTTATTTATGAGAAAGCTGAATTCTGAAAATTCAAATGACAATGCCCTAAATACACCGAATTTTGATAAGATTATTTATATAATATATCTGTAATTGATCAAAGTAAAATTCGATATTAATAAAATATGCAAATTTATTATACTTTATTCAAAATATCATTAGTATCATGAAAATATCGTAAATAAAATATATAATAATTTTATTACATTGTAACAAACATATAATTGGGAAAAAAATGGAATTTATGTTCCAGTTATGGATTCATATTTTCATTTAGAAAAGTTTTTGTAAAATAATAGAAGTTTTTCTGATATATGTAGCCATTTTGCACATAATTATACACTGATTATGTACTTGTAATTTGGTTTCTGTAAAAATGAATTATTAAATATTCTTAACAAGAAAGCGACAAGATTTGTTTTTCTGAAGAGATTTCATTTCAAATTGTGCTTATAAACAATTCGGTGAAAATTGGTCGCCCCAGAACACACACTTGCAATATTTTCCATTATTTATTTAAGTTGAAAGAGAAAACTCTTTGAAAATGCGAAAGCACGTGCCATTTTTAACACAATAGGAATACCATGCTCAAACAAGCTGAATAAGTTTAAAACCAATACTTATTATATTATAATATTACTTATAATATACACAATTAACTACGTCTAATTGTTATAACCTTATTATTTGCAAATGAAAATGTGTAAAAGAGAACTTTTTCAATTAAAAGACAGTTTTTAATACAAATATAGAAGTATACTTTATAAAGCAAAAATTATGTATCCCATAAAAAAAAAGAGACCAAATAGTATCATATAAGGCCGTCCACGACAGGACTCGAACCTGCAATCTTCTGATTCGAAGTCAGACGCCTTATCCATTAGGCCACGCGGACACACGATGTCGAAGGCAGATATCGGTTTTTGTTAATTTTAATATAAATAGAAATTTTAAAACGTTATAAATATGATAGCCTTAATGAACATATAAGCGATATTATGGATGAGAGAACAAAATCACACTATTTTAATACTCATCATGTCTTATTTTAAGTCAGATCCTATATCGGCAAGACATGAACACTGGCAAAAATGGAAAGCTTTAAAAAAGAAAATGTATGCATTTAAATTAAATAAATTTAATAATTGTTAGTAGAACTCAAACAGCATTCTTTTGATGCAATCCTACCTGTGTAAGACTCAAACAACCAGTTTTTTAATGTAATAGAAACATTTTTTAAACATCTTTTAAAGCAACAGTATACAACATCTAAGGTTTATTGAGAAAAGTAATTTAAGCCTTAATATTCATAAGTTTGACACCATGTTTAGAAAAAAAAATTTAGAATTACAGTCCTATTTCAGTGTCATGAAAGTATATAGGAGGGCTGAAATAGTCTATCTTATTTATGATATATCTGGAAATATTTCCGCTTAAAATCTCTCGAGTTATCGAAGCAAATAACTTTTTAAGGTATTTTAACGGAACTGGTAAACTTAATATGAACTCTCAATTAATTAAGAACAAAAATGATTTGTAAAAAACTGAATAATAGATGATGGGCGTGAAACTATGATTTTCTTCTGATTTGGAAAATGAGATGATGAATACTCAAATTTCTGATCTTGTGAATTAAATTGCGAGATAGATAGAAATAAGAACAACATTTGCTA
>JAPDSC010123516.1:98166-119681 GCA_026290005.1 Latrodectus geometricus | reverse complement strand
ATATATATATATATATATATATATATATATATATATATTCTCTTTAATGTAATAGAAAATAATACTGATATTTATTTTACTTCATAACACAATAATTTATACATCACATAAACAATAATTTACTAATAAAATTATTGTGTTATGTGTTATTTGACAGTATTCATTTATAAATGTTGTTTATAACATAACTGTTTAATATATTGTTATCAACAAAATGAATAAACAATAAATTTTCAAATTTTAAATCTAGAAAAAATGCCAATAATGCCAGAAATATAGAAATTATATTTTCTTGTATAGAATATTATATATAAATTATTTCAGTATATTTAACTGTTTTATCATAAAAATACGATAATAATTTAATTTCAATAAAATGTTCGATTTCAAAATTCTTCAATTACAATTTGAAAAATCCAGTTAGAATAACCAGAATTTGAGAAGCGATTCATAATTGTATAATAATATTTTTCGAGCTCGTCTTTACTTATATTAGTAACCTCATTAATCTTGTACAATTTTTCCATTCATGAAAACAGATACATTCTTTGCTCTCTGGTCGGTTGTAGAGCAGAACACAATCAATTTACACTTAATGTTTTTTCTAGGCTAACATCGCAAAAATGATAACCACTAAATATTCAAAATAATGAAATAAACCTTATAACGATATTTTGTAGCAATGCGATGTAATTCATAGATTACATTCAGCTGATATTATTGATGATGTTATGTAAGACTAAAATTATCACAGAGTCGCCGCTTCGTAAATTTCATTCCAAAAGTTTGAACACATTAATATCATAAAAAATGGTAAAATTGATCCTATCATAGAAATTACATGAATGCAATAGTTATTTTACTTTCTTCCCTTGAAATAAAATGTGTTTGTTTCATTTCAAATGTAAGATAATTATTATTTTAAAAGAAAAAATGTGTCATTTTTTAACATTTTTAATTTGAAAGATAAATTCTGAACTAAAATGAATGAATTTAATAAAACCTCTGAAAAAAAGATACTAGTAATTTAGTTATATCCATCAATCTCGAAAGTTGTTATCGTCATTATAACTCAGAGTGGAAAAGTTTGTTTTATTAATAATTCATAACTGATGAAATTCAGGTAAATTAAAAAATATATATATTAATAGCCTTACGACTTTCAATGGCAGGAAACTAAAGGAACAGGCTATGTTAACTATAATTTGTCTAGCCAAGCACCACCCAGGTTTGGTGAGTGAAAATTCCACCAAGATCATTGTGGCCGTTTGCAACGAAGTCAAGAATTTCCGACAGTCAGTAGCTGGCAAAGCCATCCTCACATGTGGCCATCTGTACGTACTTCTGGGGAAAAGATTGGAGAACGTAAGTATTGAGAAGCTCGTGTAATTCAGGAAACGGTTGTGAAATAAGTTTCTGCTCAATTCTATTTTATGCGTATTCTCGTAATTAATAGCTAACCTCCACTCTGTTCGTATAAATATTTGAGAAAATCTTCCTACTTTATGTTCTCATAAATGCTTCTGTCAAACATTACATTGTTTCAAAGAACTTTAAAGTAGGTTTAATAAAAAATAAATTCCTCACATTTTTATATCGAAGAACTGGAATGCCTAAATATAAAGTTAATTTTCAAAAGTGTCCTCTCAAATTTTGTGAGGAAATAATATCTACAAAGTTCAATGATAGAATGAATTTTTTTCTGGTAGGTAAGCCATCAATTTATCTACTTTATGTATATCTTAGAAAATCATTATCAGTAATTTAAAGTAACAAGTATATTAATTTGTTAATTATTTACAATATTATTATTTACTATCAATATCTATTTTTATTTTGCTAAGTGCATGTATTTTTCTATTTTTCAAAACATATTGATATATCTTCAACATTCCAAATCTTTGAAGAATGAATTTGATTTGTCAAATTCTCTATAAATTAAGGCTCAGATTTAAATTTTCTCAATATGAGACATAAAACATAGTTAACCTGTTAAGTTTCTTATTTGAATGATTTTTGTAAATAGAAATGTAAATATACGTCAAACGCACAATTGGGAAATTAAAGATAGTACATGATTTTCCATAATTCCCCGTTAGGAATTATAATGTATTCTTCTCATTTACAATACAAATAATTAGCATAAAAAATAAGCAATTAAAATTAGTCATTTTATTAGCATTCATGAATTATTAAAAAATAATTTTGCAAGTCTACAATGAATCTCACAATCAAAAAATATAGTGTTGAAATTTGTAATGCATAGTGATGACATCTATTAACAGTAAACAGAACTATAAAGGAAAAATTGTTTTAGTGAATTTTTCTTTTGAAAAATCACTTTAGAATGATGCAATCTTTTTCAGAAATTGACAGTTTCAGATGCAATTAGCATTTAAAAGAAAATTTGAATAAAAAAATATAAAGAATAATACTATTAATGTTTGAAAATTTCTAAATTTATTTTAAATAATCTATATTTATATTACGCTTTACCTAAAAATATCTAGTGTATATTTAACATTAAATTCGCGAAATTATTAAGTGCCTCCATGCAATGCTTTGTAACCAGGAATGTTCCTCTTTGCATCTATTATTCAAAGATATTATATTTCTCCGCTTTTTCGTCGTCCATATATAGATAGAAAATCTAAAGAGAATAGGTTAAAAGATTTAATTCTTCCTCGCGGCATGATAATTTTATCCTATTAATTTATTTTAGGTAGCTTATTTTTTGATATACTGATATGTACTTATGATTTAATGCAATACAGTAAATGTTATCTCTTCAATAGTGTTTTATAAGTAAATTTTAGTAATTTTATTTTGGATTTTAAAACTCTCATATTTTATAATTTTATGTGACCCGTTCAAGGTTCTTGCATAATTAATTATATAATCTTACTAGGATAAACATTATATAGATTAAAATGTCGCCTAATATCTTTTTTAAACAAATCATAATAATCATTGAAAGTTAGATTTAAAAATTTTTGTTTAAAAAAAGAAAACAATACCAATTCTTTCAAAAATTCTAATCGATTCGCCAATCAAAACAGGAATCATAAAAATAAGAGTCCTCACTTACAAGATAACTTTTTTCTTTTTTTAAGCCTTTTTAACAATTAAAATCCCTTTCAGAAATTGAGATTAGTCTTAGCTGTTCTCCTCGGTAGGTCCGGCAATCGGACATTAGCAGCCTATTTTCGACTCGTCATTCAAAGCTTATTCAAAATAGTCCAGTCTACCTCACCCCAAAAAGCTACTCTTGCTTTCATTCAAGAAGGAAGCAGGTTAGTAAATTTTCAACAAATTATATATATATATATATATACTATTTATGGATACTAAATATCCAAATCGAATATGAAGAAATTAAAATACTTTAAACTCATGCAGATACAAATTATTAATTTTTTCTTCATTCCTCAAGAAAATATTAATTTTTCAATTAGTTGAAAAAGAAATTCTAATAAAAAAATGGTAAAAGTAATAAAAAAAGATCAATTAATCACAGTAACAAAAAGTGTAAAATAATCTAAAATGCTTAACTTGATTACAAATTATACAACATTCGCTTAATTTTTCTCTTTAATTCTAATTTCTTACATTAATTATACATAAAATAAAAATAATTAATTTTAACCTTTCTTACATTTCCATTGTGATACAAAATACTCATTCAAAAAGAAACGTAACTCAATTTAAAGTATAAATTTCACTCATTTTTAAATCTGTCAAATACTTAATTTATCATAAATTTAAACGTATATTTTTTTATTTTTCAAAAATGTTTTTATAAACTTCTACAGAAATTATTTTATGTTTATTAAACGGCATTCCTAATATATGAAAAAGATATTTTTTTACTTAAATTTTTAGTTTTCATTCTTTGTGAATCAATTTATAGATGGGAAAATACCCTCAATAGTGAATAGTAAAATAATTTTTAAATATTTTATTGAATTTTGTTTAACTCCTTTGTTTCAAAAGGCATGCTAATAAAGCATCAAGAGAAACAGCAGCACAGTTCCTGGTATCCTTGACAGAAGTGGTTGGACCACTGAATGCGTTGCCCTCCATACTAGCTTGCCAAATGCTAAAATGCACTGCCTTATTTGTGTTCGACTGTTCCGCTATAACCAGGTACATTTTCTTTATATTAGAATTTTTTTTACAATCTAAGTAATCTCCAGCATTTAACAAAATCTTTATTTCTTGGGAATTTAGAGAGATTAAAAATTAGTGATATCTGTTTTATATATTTGCAGTCATAAATCTAATCTTAATAATCTTCGGTATATAGTAAATAATCTATCTAAATAAGAAAAATACAGAAAATAATAAAAACAAATCTGTAAAATTATTTATGAAGTTTTAATGTGTCTATTTACTATAGAAACAAATCATTGACAGTTGTCTTAAATTCATTTGCTATCTAGAACTAAATCTATAAATACACATTGAAGAATTCTTTAGGAATATATGATAACACAAGCACAAAAATGCTTCACATAGCGTTACTCAATTATATAATGTTTTATAAAAGCCATCATCTCAAAGCAGTCCATTCGTGAAATATATACAATTAACACTGATTATTTTAACCTTTTATCACTATGATCATCAGTTGTCATAAATCAATCAAAAATTCATTTTAAAAAATCTGTCATAAATTTTAGAAATGTTATTAAAAAATCCAAAAACCCTATAAAAATATTGCAGTTTATATTTATCTAGCGATTGCTTTTGAAAACTGTCCTGTGTTTTCTGTGCACAAAAATAAAAATTCATGTATAGGTGTTAAGTCTTTATTTGTTTTAAAAATGGTACTCTAAAACAAAAATTACTTTGATAACTTTATTTCTAGATATTGCGGTAAACGAATGTTTCAAGTCTTCATGACAAGTCCTAATTTCGAGAAGTTAAAAGATCATTACCTGGATGTTAACACTACGCAAAATTTGTCAAAAGTTTTAGAACAAATAGAAACTAAGGTAGGCCTTAAAAATAATAAATAATTAGAAGTAAATGATTATTGAATATATTGAGTAATATGTATATAATAAGTATTTAAAATTAATAGGTATATATATTTTATTGATAATAACATTATTGGCGATTTGAGTTTAAATGAAATCAGTGATAGACTAAAACTAACATACTACACTGTTTTCTACCCAAATTGCAACACCAAGAAAGACAAGAGATATCACAGCAAAATTTATTTTGTAGATAACATGTTGACCAAGTATGAAATTATTAAATTTATAGATTTCTGTGAAATTTGGTTCCTGCCGAAATCTGTATTTAGAATAGCACCATTTTTGGAGATCACCGCTGCTACACACCTCGGCATTGATTAAAAAAGACTTTGGATGTACTCTTGGGGTACAGCAAACCAAGCAGCTTTCACACTTTGCCAAAGTTGATCTAGTGTGACAAGGGGATTTAATCTGGGTCAATCGTTGAACAACCATGAGTCACATGTTTTTTATCAGCGAAAGCGAGAGTGATATGCAATACCGCCTCATGCCATAATACCTGGTGTATGACCAGTGTGGTGGTGCATAACGCAACTGTTCAGCATCCACTCTCCACTGTGCCTCCAGACTTGAATGCGATCGTAGTGGTGTTACAGACAGAAGCGTGACTCTTCAGTAAAGACAATTTCATTGCCTCCTGCCGTCCACATCCTTTTTTCATCGAACTATTAGTGACGGAGAAGTCTGTGGTTCTGCGTCTTGTGGACAGACCATTCTGATGTAAACAGCATTAAATATTACTCGCAGACACTGGATGATGTGTTGCAGATTTAAAATGCTGTACCTTTGTTCGTTAAGTGGCTGAACGATCTGTCACTGTCATGCGCACAATTTGCCTGTCATCGCGTGAAGTGGTACTTTGAAGTTGATTCGATAAAACGCGATGTCGTACCCTCTTGCATCCAACGATCCTATATCCGCATTACAGTTGTTGGGTTTCGTCTAACACGAATAACGATTTCCCTGATAATCCAAAATCTTGGTAGGCCACTATCCTTCCTCTGCCAAACTCGGATACTTGATAAAAAAAAAAAAAATAAAAGAAATTGCCATTGTTTACTACGAGGCATAATTGAATGTTTAAAAAAAACACACACACACAAAAAACACAATTGCCGAAACGAATCGTCGAAATCTCCATGTCTTAAATAGCGTTTTGAAGAGGCGACACAGGCGCGCATGATGTGCGTCTGCACTGAAATTCTAATCATTTGCATAAGTCACCTCCGCTAATACATGTTGTAAATTTCATGTTATTTGCATGCTTACTTCAGGATGTTACATTTGCGGAGGCCAGAAGTGTATTAATTATTTCAAAAGAGAGAAAGTCCACATTTTTACACTGTAAAGCAATCATAGATTCAAAAAGTGTATTCGGGTTTTATATTGTGCATTATATTCGATGTAAAATCTATGTGAGAGTCTACTATTTCAATATTTTTTAATTTTTAACATTTAAAAAATTAATTTAAGACTTTTGAAAATTTCACAACAAATTTATGCTATTGAAATTTTAACAGCAATATTTTCAAAATAAGAATCAGTAATGAACTATTATTGTTAAAATAAGAATCAGTAATGAACTATTATTGTTAAAATAAGAATCAGTAATGAACTATTATTGTTATTGTATTTGACAGAAAATATTAAACTTTTCAGGGCGTAAGTGATGAAATCTTGCCAATAAATGTCATCAAGGACTCTATAAAATGAAGAAAATTAGCAGAAAAATGAAAAGAGAGTATTTGATTAGAGTAACATTAATAATCATAATTTAAAATTATAATATTCATGTGATTTAGATTTTACTAAATTTCAAAATGTCTAATATTTTTTTATTATTAATTTTTAGAATAATTTATTTGAATTATATTCGTATACTCTATTATCGATTAACCCAAATTCTCACTTTTTGGAAATTAATCTAACAGCTTTTTTTTATCCATTTGTAATATATTAATTTCCTTCTCTAAATTATAAAATAAATGAATATGAATATATGTGAGTGTCATTTTACTCTTAAGGATTATTTATTCATAGGCTTTTTTATAGATTGATTTGTGCTTAAAAACAGTCATTGTTGAATTTGTAATTTGTTTTCTTGTCAACAAAAATAAACTTTCGTAAATTCAGTTTTTATTTCTCAGAAAATCCATTACATAAATAAGATCGATGATTTCATTTCGCGTAACAAACTCTTTTGATATTTTTTTCTATGCCATTCATTATAGAAGAATTAATGTCGTTTTTTCGGAATATTTCCTAACTTTCTATACTTTAAGTTGACAGAAGTCAATACAAATTAACTTCTTAAAATTGGTAAATCTATATTTATTGTTAAATGCTTTAGAAATTTGTTTTGGTACTCTCTATTTGCGCAACTTTAAAGAGGGCTGATTTTAGCAAATATTTAGAAATGAATAGAAAAAGAATTTTATGCAGAAAATAGTTGATTACAAAGATTTTTTTATATATATTTAATCTAATTTTTTTTAATTACTTTATAATTAAGTACATTAATAATTAGAATATTTTGATTTAAATATGTTTAATTATTTATAATTAAATCATATAGTTCACTACTTTTATCTATTGCACCAATTAATTAAATTTTAACTGCAGAAAAGTATATACTAATAGCGAAATCAATATTTGCCCATAGGAATAAAATATGTATGAAAATAATATAAAGTAATGTATATGCAAATTATTATTTTTAGTAACTTTAATGAATATAGATAATCGATCCTGTAATAAAATGTTAATTTAGAGAAAATATGTCTGTAACTGAAGTTAATTATGTAAGCTTAAAAATACATAATTGTATCATATTATAATAACATATTATGGTCCTAAAGTTGTAAATTTCTAATTTATTTGTTGTGGAAAATAACATAAATATATGAAAAATTAAATAAATTCACAGAGATAATGTAATTCACGGGTAATTATGTGGTACTTTACTTTTAACTTAACTGAATCTCTCACACGGGTAAGTTAAACGTAAAATATCATATAATATTAAATGGAAATTATATAACAAATCAGTCATTCATAAAATTTTTAATTGTATAAAAGTAATAAAACAATCCATCAAATTCATAAAACAAAAATTTTAGAAATTTAGCTCGAAATTAGCAACTTTTAACTCAATACTAGGAACAACAGAATAGCGAAAGCAATCATTAGTTCGAAGCGTTGATTCTCATTTCGTACATGGAAACTTATTATGTTTCATTTTAAATTATGAGTCACGGTCGAATTAGACCTGACGTGAGAATCGTGATAGTAAATTAGCAAACCAAACCAGTACTATTATTTGGTCCTTAATGTTGTATATTTGTATCAAAAACTTTGTTTGAAATTATTTTTAAGTTCATTAGCTTTCATTTCCCCCTATACTTCGTAAAAATCGGAAAGCACATATTAGAAAGTAGACATTTACTGTAGATACTTCTACAAGCACTTATTGTAGATATCTACTGCCTATATACTATAAGTATTTACTGAATAATTGTGATTTTTTAATGTCAAATACCAGCAAAGCAGGCAAACGTTTGGTTTGTTTGTCATCCAAAGATCGCATTTTGCTTTTGACTAAGATCTACTGTTTAAGGTGGATTCTGAGCATTTATAAATATGCAAACCCGAATGAATACTACGCGTAAAATACTATATCTGATAAAATTGCTTTATTATTCTGTTGAGATATGTAAAATAGTTCTTTATTCATATTTAAAAACGACTTTTTCTAATTATTATATAAATGAAAATTTTTTTTTCAAAAAAAATGTACGCACGTCTCTCAGTAAACTTTGTATGCTTTTCGAAGTAAATGTTTTGTTTAACTTTAAATATTTTGAAAAATATTCATTATTTTATTTCATTAAATTAATATATTTTCACTAAACAAACTCAAATTTTCAGTTAGTTTTCTAAGTTGGATTCCTACGTCGGGGGGAGGGGTATATGTTTTGGTTCGAAATCTATTATAAACTGTAAGTCTCGGTCACATTAGCCGAAAAATGACCATGAAACTATAAAATAAGCAAATCAAATCATTAAGATATATTTAATTCTTGAAGTGTGTGAGAAAGCATTTCTTTAAAATTTGTTGCCATAACTAAGAGAAATTTTTTATAAAATTTATTGTTATCAGAATTATTTAAGGGTATTTTGTTTATGAATGCCATTCCCATTAAAAAAAAACATGGCTTTATTTACACTACAACATTTCAAACATCTTAGAGTGCTTGCTATCGCACACGATGTGAGAATCCATTACAGTCAGACGTTTCGCCTTGAGATCTCTTTTTCTCACTCCTACGCAATTAGTTAATCCTATGGATGATAGCCAAAGTGCTCAACTAGACGTTTTCTGCACTACAAATCATTCACAATCAAGAAGTACTTCGTAATTTCCTGGATTCTTTTGTGTCGCCGAAATCGTTCATTCATTTCGAAATGCATTCTGTTTATGCTAAGGTTTGACGGGAATTGCTTGCAGGAGATTAAACACCAAATTAGTCCTTGATTTTTAAGCAGAACAATGAATGTTTTTCAAAAGACGAAAGTAATTTATTTGTTTATCATACTTGTTGACATTTAATTAATTTGAATTTTGACAACACATAATAATTGCCTTAATATTTCATTTTCCTCATGTGACTGAGGAAAGTTTTTACGATATAAATTTCACATTTAAGCTAAATTTTAGTTTCGGTTCGACGATAAGGTTCCCATTTTAATAATAAAAGCCTATGCGAGAAAACTTTTATGTGAAATATGATTTTACTTATACCATAATTAATTTATCAAAATCGCAAATAGATAGCCTGGAAATATATATAATTGTATATAGCATTACAAACTCTCTTTTCTGCACCTACAGGCAGAGACAGAAATATTGTAAAATATTATGATATTGTGTTTTTGCAACAATTTCAACTTATACTCAAAATACACTTTTACTTTATAATAAAAATTGCTTGTCAATTTTTACCATTTAGATTTGTATCATTGAGATGAATATATATATATATATATATATATATATATATATATATATCCAAAAATACTGAACAGATTTCAATATAATTCGGTTTGAATTTAGATTAATACAATGGAAAATGTTCAACCCTTCAATAATTGGCACTCTTAATGTTGTATAAGATTCATCAGAGTACGAAGATGGGAGACAAAAGTCACAGAGTTGTATAAAAAATGGGATAATGGAAAGCATAGTTTTCTTTTACAAGTATGCTGGCTTCACACTGTGATTTCTTAATAGAAACGAAGCAGTTTGTAAATTTCTGTGGTAATTTGTCTAAATAATTCGTCTTTTTGCAGGTCTATAATTTCCTGGATGAGACTTGAGAATCGCAATTGCCTTCATGAAAGCGTTTTAAGAATGTTTTATAGATTTAAGGTGTGAAAATCTGGTTGACAAATCCATCCAGTGGATTTGTTCTTTCTAGATTATCAAAAATAATAAAATCTCGACACATGATTTGTATGGGACTATGTATTTTCGTCAGTTAAATTTAAGTCAGAGCAAACTGTATCCTTGGAAATAAGTTTCCAAGATAGTATCCCTGATCCTCACAGTAACTGCAATGTATATTTGAAAGAGATGCAGCTATCTAATGTGATTCTAGGACAGAAGATTGAACCTCTTCAGCCCTAACAGTTAATTAATTTTTTGAACAATCGAATGCAGTCTGGTCCTGGTTTCCTGATGTCTGGTTTTCACTGTATGATTGTCTTTGGTTAATTTGAACTGGATTTTATCAGTAAAAAAACGGTCGCTTATTGATTCGTTTTTTTAATTTCTATGCCTTCTGCACCATGCTCAATGGAAACTTAGTCATAAATATGAGGATTAAGAAACATAGGATATTTTTATCCCTTATGAAGTCTTCTTGAAGAGTTGCCTAGGAAATACGACTTGTTATGGCTGTATTGAAGTCCTGAGAAAGCTTCGGTGAGGTAGCATACTCGTTATGCCTCGCCATTATAAGCGAATATAGATTTTCTTCAGCCCTCGTGTCTGTTGTATGAATTTGCCCAGCCTTCCTCTCCATAGCTCAAGAAGCCGTTTTTATAAGTTAGACATGATGCTGAGCGTTGCATTTAACATTCTACAAGTCTAAAATAGAGATTCGTCTGTTATCAGGCACTATACGATTCCTTTTTTTCATTCCATCATCTAAATATTGATGATAATTCATTTTTAGAGTTTGGTTTTGAATTTAACCGATTACTGAAATATCAAGAAATTAGGCGAGATCTGCATATAAAAAAATGCTGGTTTAACCTCGCACATTTACAAAACCTGTTTTTTTTATTTATTCCAGCCATATGTACCTATATCAAATACAGTATTAGCATTTTAGTTTTGAAGTAATAAAAACTTAATTATTTTCGTGTAATTTAATGAGATATGAAAATTTCTTTGATTTTGAACATCATTGTAAAGATACAATGCTGTTTGTCCTAATGAAACACTCATCCCCCTATTGTATATTTTTTAGCTTCGCGTGAATATTTTTATGCATAATTGGCATGATGTACAATAATCTTTCAGATTTATGCTAATTTCAAAATGCTGAAATAGCTTTTACTACAAGTTATTCACAATATTAAAGTTGTATACAGAGTAAAATTTATGAAGTTATGTACATTATTAACTTAAATATATTAAAATTAAGGAATGATATTTTAAATTTTATTATAAATTTTTATTTATTTATAGTTTTAAACTTTTTTACTGTTTAAAAAATTAGGAATTTTCAAATGAATACGGAAAAAAGCAGTAGTGGACTTAAAAGTATCCACTCCTTACTAAGCAAATGCAGAAACATCATTTGGAATTTTTAAAACGATATAAAGGATATGCAAATATAAATAGGAAAATTCTCTATTTACAATTTTATGAATTTCATAACAAAAAATTCTATTCTGAAGACAACGTGAAACAAGCATAACTTAAAGCTGCAAAGAAGCATTTGAACATGAATTATTTGGCAAAATCTCTACTTAAGTCGCTTCCATTTGTTATTTTGTATTACTAAAATTATGTATAAGTTTTATAACTACTGTTTTCATATTTATTTTTCATACATGAAAAAAATAAGTTTAAAATAAGCTCTAATGATATATTTTTGCTACACCTTCAAAAATTGTTTTTATAAATTTGTGTCAGATACTTAAAAATAATCATTTTTAAATTTCGGGTATCAAAATAAACAATTATTTTATTGTTTTGTATTTAACTTTAAATAACAAACTTCAAATTTTATCACATTTTGAAAAATTTTCAATCAATAAGTTATAGTCATAATAATAATAAAATATTTTTTTCCTCTTGTTTTAAAATTTGCATAAAAATTACATGATTATTAATCGGTGTAAGAATATGCCAGTATTATTAACTTTTGCCCATCACTTATTGTTAAATTATTTCATTTCCCCTTGTTGTAATTCTACCATTTTCATATGTACTTCAGTAAATGAAAGTATATTCACACATAACAGAAATGGGCTATGTTATTATTACTCAGGAATAGCTTTAAATAGTCACGATATTCTTTATATATAGATAGATAATTAAATGAATAAATTTCACTTCGCTGAGCATCTGAATAATGCACTTTAATCAGGTGAATCAACGGAGAAAATTCTACTACACTCAGCGAACATCGACAAACAGGAATGATTCATGTGTTTATGTCCTGGGAGAAAGATTTTTTTACAATCACGCTTACTCAGCCGGGTCATGCAACCAAAATTCATCGTACAGCATAAATAGATTATACTACATTTATATTCATTATTGTAATATAATAAAAGCTTTTGACTTGGATTCTCAACATTACAAAATTAAGATAAATGCCATAACTTTCTTGCAGTCATCTCAAATCAAGTACAAAAAAAGAGCAATAATTTATTCTCAAGAGTCAGCAACCCTTTTTTAAATAAATGAAGTTAGTTTAAGACAGCAAAATAATGTTAAGATTACAGGTTAGTAAATTTCAAAAAATAAAGAATTACAATTTTTTTTACATCTACATGCATCAAACGATGCTGTACATGATTGCTTTGTTCAGCAAGAGTGAATTTTTTAACTATACAATCTCAAATACGAACAACAATAAATAACAGTGAAAATTGAAATTACTTCAAATAAAAAATACATTTATCATTTTAAAAGAAACAATCGTTATTTTTAGAGCATCTGCTATTAGCTAATTTAGTCATGAATTATCTTAAATATACATTTACAGCAAAAAGTAAATAAATTTCATTATTCGAATAATTATTTTTTTAATAAAACTGAAAATATAAACAAATATTTTTTACAGAAAAAGAAGCAAAATTCTTTTAGAACTGAAATCAAAAAATATTTTTTAATGTAAATCATAAATAAAACAAGCAGATCACTGAGACCAATATCTTTGAATTATAAGCTACAGTATTTAATTATAATAAGATGAGAGAAAGAGAGAATATTTATATAGATAATATAAAAATAATATAAAATCACATAGCAATATAGAAATGAAAACACACACTCTCTCTCTCTCTTTCAATAAAAGTAAGAGAATACCAATCAATTATTGCTGTGTCAGTTGTTCCAATAATTGCTTAATATTTTTTTATATTTTGCTTTTTAAAAGTTTGTATTATTTATTTATAAATCGTAATATTTAATCTCATTTCCTTTCAAATAAATATTAAATTTTACTGTGCTTTTAACGTTTCCTAATTTTTCTATGAAATTTTGTTTAAAAGAAAAAAATATGGATTCGAATTATTAAGTTTTTTCTTTGATATACTGAGTTGAATAAGGAGTTCGCATAATTCTTTATATTCTGATGGGTCGTTTGTAATATCCATCGTTTGCCACACACCACTTCAAAATCTCTTCTACTGCTACAACGTTGAGGGAAGGTGTAGCGACATTCGCTGAGCTGATAACCGATAAATATTAGACGTGCTTTTATTTTTTCAGTACTGCTAATTAGCATGCCAGTATAATAGTTCAAAATTAAAAAAGATCATATGTCTTACCTTTTCCTTTCATGTTACCTTTTCATGTAAAAATTTCCTGAAATATTTGAAATCTTGTATGGTTTAATGAAGTCATTTATTACTATTATAAAATTGCTTAAAAAAGGCATTTATTATTGTTATGTGACTGCTAAATCATTTCATTTATTATTATTATTATAAGATTGCTTAGTGCATTATAAGATTATAAGTTTGGCATTTATTATTATTTGTTCAGCAAGCTATTTAATAATTTAATGAACAAAACTCCTACGATACATAACGAATATACATAAATTTCATTCATATGTTGGAGCATACTTTCGTACTGACCATATTAATAAAAATATCTTGTCTTTTCCCAAAGGAATAGAACAAGACATACAAATGGTGTTATATTTTAGTAAGAATGTGTATTCATATAAGCAAATTAGAAATAAATATATGAAGGGTGATTATTTCAATAATGATACAGTTGAAAAATATTACATAAAGAATATTCTGAAAATGTTTCTTTTTGGATTACAAAATTTATTAAAACAATTTAATATAAGAAAACAAAATCAAAAATTTTTATTTACTTTCAATTAAAATTTATAAGTCATTTACTGCATAAGATGAATAAACTGCATAGATTATGTTTTTTATTTTCAATTGCAAATTTTCAGTACCACTGTTTTGTTGATTAAAATTAAAATTCTATTTTACAGTTTAAAATTGTATTTATTTAAGCATCTGATTATATATTTTACAACATGAATTTAATACTTAATATTTATGTTTAAATATTTCTCAAAAATAATAATTGTGATTTATTATACTGTACCAAAAATAAGAAGCTTATATTTCCAGAGAAATTAGAAATATAAAATTATATGACCACTCTTGATAAGCTAGTAGAATAAATACAAATAAATATAAGCATTCTTCAAAACCAATTTATGATATTTAGCATACAAAGTAAAGGAAAAGGATTCATTTTTTATCCAACCCGATTTGATTACAAGTAAAGCATCAAAATAATCTTTTACAATATATTACCATGCGTAAAAATTTATATTATTCGATATGAAGCTCCTTATTTAATTTTGTAAAGAGGATAATTCGAAAATTGTTGAAATTTCAAAACTGGAATCTTGCGTGTATATATTTTCAATTATCAGAGATAGTTAAAAATATTATTAAAGCTTACTATATCCTTTCATAACGAGATTAAAAAATGCGAATGTGTTGATTGGTGTAAATGAATGATGATGGGAAAACAATATCAAATTGAACAAAACCCTTGAATTTCTTTTATTATTAATGTGGCATTGCTGTATATGTATAAAAACATGTAATGTAATATAAGTAACACACATAGAAAATTAATTTTTTCAAATTTTATATCAACGATTACTTAGAAAACAGTGTAGTGAAGTTCTTATTTCAGTGTTTTTGATGGAACTAATATTTATTAAATAATTTATATTTTGAAATTATTTGTGACTATTAAGATTTCGAATGATGATTTAACATAAATTCCTCAACACACAAAGACCATTTTTCTCAGAATTATGAGGACCTACAGAACGACTTCAACAGCAGCACTTAACGTATTTGTAGGTGTGATACCACTACATCTCCAGGTACTCAGTGAAGCGACCTTGGCAAACGTTTTCAGACTGAACACTGACATTCATATTGGTCAAATGACTATAACAGCAAATCAATATCAAACAAAGGTAGCAATAAATCCCTACTGATAAAATAATGTAAAAATACATTCACTTTTCACCACACATTATCGCCATAAATCAATATATGCACATACGGATCTAAGATAAATAATGGTGTCGGTGTGTCTTTTTGCGTCTACCAAAACACAGACAACATTGAAATAGCATGTCTGCCCATGAATCCGAGTAACTTGATTTCCAAGCAGAGATGGATGCATTACATAAGTCACTACAATGGATAAAAGAAGAGAACCCAAGAGTCATCGACAGTCTCTATAGCCTTTATGCTGTAGAGTAACACAAACACGCAATATATACATTCAAACAACATAACAGTTACTACTAGAATTAAGTCAATAACGCTCAATAAAATTTTATTGGGTTCCATCACACACAGGCATAACAGGAAATGAAGCAGATCAAGCAGCAAAATACATCACAACACTTGTCACCAGAAAACACAGTCCAGTCATCACAGTCGCACTCAAACAAAGGACTTAATAATATAACGGATCAGTGGCAATCCGAATGGGATATTGCTGAAACGGGTAAGTACACACATACCTTCTTCCCGAAAGTGAACACAAAGCGACTGGTTGGTCAGCAACAGCTGGCCGAATTCTTTATAGGACACGGTCAAATCTTCATCTTTATTCACAGGTTAGGGAAAGCCATAACAACAGATTGCATCTACGGAGAAGAAGGAAATTCACAACATTTTGTATTGGACTTCCCACTGACAGCGTCACTATACTTAAATCAGCTAACAAAAGCAAATTTCCCCGCATGGAGGGATCTAATATTAAATAATAAAATAACGCAAAACAAACTTATAGCTATAATTAAGAAACTAGAGCTAATAAAACCGTTAACAATAATTAACAATTCTTTGTACTCAATGACTCAATATACAGAACCAATTAGGCAAACCTCTCACCTACTTGAGGAACAAGTATACATCACCTTATTGAGGAAAGCTCTTCACCAAGCAGTGAAGAAAGAATTTCCCGCGAATGTGACAAGATGCAAGAGCTTGCTGCAGGGGAACCAGTCTCACACCTGTGAACTCCAAACTCAATTAGCTCAGGATTCCAACACAGAATGTGACCTCTTACTAGAAAAGTGACCGCAGACAACTTCAGTGATAAGAAACCACCTGGATAGAAGCAAAAGCGACTGGCGCCTTACGAACTTTAGTGGTATGTTTGTTCCGGATAAAGTGATCTTCCAGAAACTCTCTTAGAGACTAACTTCTTCAAGAAGCTAGTTCTCACAAAGTGTTTGCCAGCCACAATTGTAGTTTCTCAGACAGTTAACGCATGATACTAGTGTCTAATTTGCCATCGAGTTCAATGTTTAACTCAAATTTTCAAGAACCTTTGCTAAAGTGGAGAGAGGCATAGCTGCTCGTAGGTACCTACATTGTCCGCAAGTATATGTCATCCGCCGTGTCAGTGAGAAATTTGCATCAACGTGGCAAACTGCGTCAAACATTATGTCCAAGAAACAGTGACAAGCTGGTGAAACAACTTCATTGGTTCTCCTGGAAGATACCAGATCCACAAAAAACCAAGTTAAAGATAATCGTTAATGGGCGGACTGCTGCTCATTCTGTAACAGAAATATAGTTGCTAGTCAACTCAGGGTGGGCACTGGAGTTTTCAAGGTTTCCTTCTTGCTGCACGTGAATACGACCCACTTTCCCATAAATTTTCCCAAGAGGGCACATTATCCCAGCCGACATATGTAATGGTAATACTCTCTGCTAAGATGACATCACGTGTTTGGGCTTGACTTAAGTATCATATATGAACTGGGAGTGCAGCATACGCTTTGGGTTGGTGGAGTGGTTTGGCTGGCTTGTTCTGTTATCGAACAGTTCTTTTAAGTACTAGCCTATAACATCAGCCAGAAGTGCAATAACTCGTCTAATCTGAAAAGCGGTGGCTGGAACAGCTGTGTTTCCCCACCCCGACAGGGGAGGCCCATATGATCTTCTTGTGATGGGTTTTTTTTTTTTTTCATACGCAGAGGACACTATACAACTTTAACTCCCTACACGAGTAGGCTGTTCATTTGCTGGGTCGAAATGATGTTTTAAACGTGGTACATGCTAAAATGCCTTACAATGACTATCGGTCCTTAAGTTGTCCATTATCAAAAATGATGCTTATCCTGGCATAGTAGTAGGGAAGCCCTTTTTGGAGCATAAAGTAGTTGGTCCCACCGCACTGTTACGGAACGGCTGATATAGGTGTTGCACTTCTATCTTCTGCATGACCGTGTATCAGGTTGAGTGCTGGGGAGTTTC
This sequence comes from Latrodectus geometricus, assembly GCA_026290005.1. Classification (NCBI taxonomy): domain Eukaryota; kingdom Metazoa; phylum Arthropoda; class Arachnida; order Araneae; family Theridiidae; genus Latrodectus; species Latrodectus geometricus. Next base: position 101,556 of record JAPDSC010123516.1, on the reverse strand, counting down.
ACGGGTTTTATCCCATGCGACACTTGAATACGGTCCACTATCTACAAAAAGTCCTCCTGGAAGGCTGTTAAAAGGACTCAGTGGCTTTTAAAATGCTTACAACAAGCTGTTAGATAATCCACAATACAGTGTCAAAATAATGCTTAGTCTTCTTCAATTTTTGATTAAACACTAAACATTCATTTTCTATTTACGAAAATACATCTCTAAAGAAGGAAATAATGAACTATCAATTTTCAACATACAAGTTCTGATAGCACAATATTTTAATCAATTCATTAAGTTTTGAATAAAGCTGAAAATAAGGCAATAAACGTAAGAAACAAAATTGAAGATCTTTATGTGTTCTTTTTAACGCTCATTAACTGAATGATTCGGCTTAACTGTATTTCCAAGTCCTTTTATAGACTTGCCCTTTTATTTCAGAAAATCTTGTTATTTTCCTTTTTCGGAGAAACAAATCATTAATAAGGAATAAATATTTTTGATAAGAATTAATTTATTTCATTTTGAAATTTTCCCTGCTTCATTTTCAGAAATTCTTTTTCGCATGAGGAGGATACGTGCATTTCTGGTTTTTCGAAATGATTCGGGTTGGGAACCTCGTCATCAAAAATAAAATCTGGCTCATTAACTAATTGTACCATTTTTATTATCTAACATTAAATATAAGAACATGAAATGCAATAATTTAATGTCATCTATAACAGAATATAAATGGATTAATTGAGATTTTGTGAGAAATAATTCGATTCAGAGATATCTTATTCGTAACATAACACAAAAAATTGTAATTTGTATGTATGCAAATTTTAGTTCACTGGTTTTGATGGTTTCACATATTTGCTTTCACTGCTCTCTAGAATCTATTAAATCAAATGTGTGGGATGCATTATTGCAATAAATCATCAATATTCTGTTATATAGGAATGCTTACAAACAATTTTTCTAATCATGTAATGACTTTTAAACTTTGTTGACATAAAATTGGTAAATGCTTCTATAATTTCAGAATTTGGTATCACAAAATTTTTTGTTTAATTATTTAAATTTTCACAGGCAAACACACTCAGTCAAGAAATCGTAAACACACAGTCAAGAAAGCAAAACATCAATTAAAATATTATAAAACATAGTAAAGTTTCAGTATGCTTGAAAATGCGTGGCTCCTACTGATTAAAGGTTTTATGGAAAAGGAAAATGCTTCAATAACTTTAAAGTCATTCAGTGTGTGAAGAATAAAAATAGAATTATCAACTAATTAGTTAAAATAACGATTGAAAACTAAAAATGAGAAAAAACTAAATTTAACTTTTATACTTGTTGTTGTATAATGCCCTGCTACTAAGATTTTCACCTTATAGAACTATAGGGGGTAGAAGTGAAGAGAGACAGTGGGGCACACAGTGGGCATGCCATCGTAATCCCGAAAGTGGGTCTTCGTAGTTTAGAAGCAGGGATCAATGAGAAGATCCCTAAGACTTGGCTTACCACTCACAGAGATATCATTTCATAAGGAGGACATTGGGATTACGACCTATTAAATATGCCCTGCCACCATTAGCGAACACAGTGGATCTTCAATTACTTCTAGATTCGAATTTACTGCCTTCAAATAACGAACACCCGAGCTAACCAAGCCACTGCGGTTCTAACTTTAATACTTTCGAATTTTAATATTTCTAGTTCAAGTGAATTCCATATTAAATTAATATTTTTCATAGATGTCACTGAAATTTTTACATTAAAGTAAGGAAAACTAATAGCTTGATAAATAAATTTTAGTGAAACCTTATAATTTTTAATCAATAACTCGAAAAATATTGATTCACATATTAATCTCTCTAATTTAATCATTATGAAATGTAAGGCCAATTAAAAATTATGAAGATTTTTACAAATTGAATTTTTCCCCAAAATATATCCCACTTCAGTCATAACTTCAGTTTTTAATTCAAAAATTACATCATAACATTTATTAATGTATATATACAAGATTCTTTTAAAGTTATTCTAAGAATTAAATTTATAACTATAGATTTTATCATTTATTGTGTAAACATGTCATAACAATTGAACTTTTAACAACATATTCTCTGATAGATGGCAGCAGTAATACATAACAAGACCAACGATTTTCTAAACAGATTTACTAAGTCCGAAATTTATAGTATATTTAACCTATTAAATAAGAATTACAAAATCTCACTTCACTTTTTTGCAAAGCAGAACATGGAATAAGGCAAAATTGCCACTTTAAGCAAAATTAATCTTTTTATTTCAAAAAACTAATTTATGAGTAAACATTCGAAAACATTAAAAATGTAGACTGTTTCACAACGAAAAATACTTTAAAGTATTTGCATCATAAATTTTGTTCTCCTTTATTAAATATGTATTTATTGCATGAATAATTCACTTAAATTTTCGAGCATGTGTGATTTTTTTTTTTTTTTTTTTTTTTTTTTTTTTTTTTTTTTTGGATGGATCAAAACTTTTATGTATGGCAGATTGAAAAGAGTCATTTATGACTTTGTAAACTAGAATAAGAAAACATTTTTCAGAGAAAAATTACTTTGATAGATGGAAATGAATAATTCCCTAGGATTTACTAAGAAATATTTTTGTTATTGGTGGATCACCTCGTATATTAATTACATAAATTTGGAGATTTCTTTTTTACCAAATAGGAATTTGAAACATAAATTACTTGATACGAATACAAAGACATTAAAATTAAAATTCCCTATATTTTCGTTTGTTTATGTGAAATGCAGAGGACTTAAATTCAACATTATTGCTGTTTATGTGATACTATACTTATACCTATGTACAGCAATGTAGATTTGTACAAAAGCTTCTATTTAAATAAAATCAAATTTGACCACTTTTTGACAAAATTGTTTTTAAATACATACACTTAAGCAATCCAATGCATTTAAGGAATGCTTTTATCATAATCTGAATGCTAGTAATATCGAAAGATTATAATAGATACATTCAAGCCTGCACACAATTTAATTTTATAAAAAATATGTAATTTCTAAACTCAAATTTAATTCATTTTATCATTAATTTGAATTTTTCATCATTAACTTGAATTTTTCATAAATTGTGAAAGCTTATATATGCATATTTTTGTAACAAAAATAATTTAATAAAACACTAAAAACTTTACCTTTGAAATGTTATTTAATATTTTTGGCAACTGTAAAATCATATAAATTTATAATTAAGGTTTTAATGTAATTTAAAGCGAGAAAAATATATTTTTAAATGCATGATCTTTAAATATCATCTTATAAATCCACTTATAAATTGTATTTATCACGTAGATCATGTGAACAGTTCCTTATAATTAATGTTGACGATTTCTAAAAAAAATATATA